>CAUYLG010074019.1:0-26527 GCA_963573385.1 Cacajao melanocephalus
AAAAAAAAAAAAAAAAAAAAAGAATTAGAAACTAGGCCAGGCATGGTGGCTCACACCTATAATCCCAGCACTGTGGGAGGCCAAGTCAAGCAGATGGTTTGAGCACAGAAGTTCAAGACACAGCTGGGCAACACAGCAAGATCCTGTCTCTTAAAACAAACAAACAAACAACCAACAACAACAAAAAATAACCTCCCATTCTCCCTTACCCCCTGTTCCTGGTAACCACCATTCTACCCAAGTCTCTATGAGACTATTCTAGGTACCTCATATAGGTGAATCATACAGTATGTCTTCTTTGTGACTGGCTTATTTCACTTAGCATAATGCCCTCAAGGTTCATCAGGTAGCATGTGTCCAAATTTCCCTCCTTCTTAAGGCTGAATCACATTCCACTGTATGTCCACGCCACATTTTATTCATCCATTCATCCACTGATTGATCTTTGGGTTGCTTCCACCTTTTGGTGACATAACTATTTATTATTGTAATGATGCTAAGAACAAGGGTGTACAAATATCTCTGAGATCCTGCTTTCAATTATTTTGAGTATATATCAAGAAGTAGAATTGCTGGACATATGATAATTCTCTTTCAAAAAAAATTTTTTTTTTTTGAGATGGAGTCTCACTATGTTGCCCGGGCTGGAGTGCAGTGGTGCGATCTCAGCTCACTGCAACCTCCACCTCCCGGATTCAAGTGATTTTTCTGTTTAGCCTCCCAAGTAGCTGGGGCTACAAGCACCCCCACAACACACCCAGCTATTTTTTGTATTTTTTAGTAGAGACTGGGTTTCACCATATTAGCCAGGCTGGTCTCAAACTCCTGACCTCATGAGCCACCCACCTTGGCCTCCCAAAATGCTGGGATTACAGGTGTGAGCCACTGTGCCTATCTTCTTTTCCATTGTGGCCAGACCATTTTACATCCCCACCAACACAGGAATTCTGGTACACAAGAGTTTCAATTTTTTCACATCTTTGCCAATACCTGTTGTTATATTCTGCTTTGTTTTGAGAGAACCCATTCTAATGAATATCAGGCTGTGACTTCTTTCATATAAACTTTATGTGCCTTCATTTTCCTACAAATTTGTGGTAAAAAGCCATCAAAAAAATATGTTCCATAAACAAACAACATTCTAGAAGATTTTGGCAATGCAAAAGAAAAAAACAGTCTTTCAAAGCAGCATTTTAAGGGACAGTAAAATTGTAGTTCATGTGAAAGGGCATAAAAACAAAGGAAAACAAAGAAAGGCATTTTCACTCATATCTGAAAGTTCTCTGATGCCTCCTGCCTGCTTAGAGCTCTGAATTTCTTTTTTTTTTTTTAGAAAGAAAGAAAAAGAGAAAAGAAAGAGTGAAAGAAAGAAAAAAAAAAGAATGTAAGAGAGAAAGAAAGAAAAAGGGGAGCTCTGAATTTCTTAAGCTTATGTTTTGCTTCCCTTCAGGATACTCCTCCTCACTACCCACCCCCGCCCCCGACTCATGCACTGGGAAACCTTTTCCTGTTCTCTTTGCCTGTGGTTGTACCCTTCCTTTCTATTTCAGCTCTGTGCACCTCGGCATTAGAGGGTATCAATGATAAACACAGAAGTTTGGACAGCTAGGGTAAATGAATCCCATTACAACCTTGAAAAGTTGAATTAAATGTTTGATTAAAACTGAAAATGAAACACATACACACACACACACACACACACACACCCCTGAAAACATTTAAAAAGCTTCACATAGAGCAACATATCAACACATCCTAAATCAGAAATGTATCCTGGTCTCTGAATTCCGAATTCAAAAGACTTTAAGTAATAAAATTTAAACTACAAATAAAGATTTAAGACAATCTAGAATGACTCTGGATCAAAAAGTCACTAGGTTAGGCACCTTCCCAGAAAACTAAAATAAAGCACAAACATGTTTTAAATCAAAGGTATGTATTTAATAGTGATTAGTCTGCATTCAAAAATAAAAGATATTTTAAAGTTTGCATACACACAAAATTTACAGAATAGTTGTTATCGCTTTTTCAAAGTTCAAGTTATCTATGCTAGAATTACTTTTTTTGAGACAGAGTCTCACTCGGTCTGTCGCCCAGGCTAGAGTACAATGGCATAGTATCAACTCACTGCAACCTACACTTTCCAGGTTCAAGTGATTCTCCTGATTCACTCTCCAAGTAGCTGGGATTACAGGTGTGCACCACCATGCCCAGCTAATTTTTGTATTTTTAGAAGAGATGGGGTTTCACCATGTTGGCCAGATTGGTCTCACACTCCTGACCTCAAGTGATCTTCCCACCTCAGTCTCCCCAAGTGCTGGGATTACAGGCATGAGACACTGCACCTGGCAAGAATTACTTTTCAAAGAACAAAATGTTTCAGTATTTACACTGTGAAAATGAACCCAGGCATGACCATTTCCGTTAATCCTAAAATAGTAATCATTATAGCATAAAAATGTAGACAGATATTTCATGATAAAGTTTCTTAAGTGTTGGTTAAGTGTTTTAAACTAAAAATTTATTTATATAAGTTCATTGTCATTTAGTTTTAAAAAGGATATCATAGCAAAACCATTATAGAAGGTTAGAAAACAAATATAACTTTAACTTTATTGACTTTTCAAATACCTAGGCAAAGAGTAAACAGACTACCAAGTGTTTTGAAAGTTGCTTTCCTTGGCCAGGCATAGTGGCTCACGCCTGTAATGCCAGCGCTTTAGAAGCCCAAGGCGGGAGGATCGCTTGAGCCCAGCATTTAGAGGTTGCAGTGAGCCATGATCATGACACAGCACGCCAGCCTGGGAGACGGAGCAAGACCCTGTCTCAGTAAATAAATAAATAAGTAAATACTTAAAAATAAAATTTAAGAAAGTTACTTTTATTAAACTGTATCTAAATAATACTACCATAATCTAAATAATCTAAATTACACGGCAATGTACCTACACAAACGTGCACTTTCATCATAGTCTACTTCACTTACAAGTACACAGTACTGTTTGTAGAATATAAGATATACATGTTAGCAAAAAAATTTTTGAAAAATTATCCACAATTCCATATATTTACCTTGAAAAAGTTAAATAAAACCAAACACTTGTAGTTTATTGCATTTGTCACCCTGTATTTTTAAAAATAACTGACTCGGAGAAATATTTAAATAATTAAAATCATCAGGCATGGTGGCTCACACCTGTAATCCCAGGACTTTGGGAGGCTGAGGCAGGCGGATCACTTGAGGTCAGGAGTTCGAGACCAACCTGGCCAATACAGTAAAACTCTGTCTCTACTAAAAATACAAAAATTAGCCAGGCATGGTGTACGCCTGTAATCCCAGCTACTTGAGAGGCTGAGGCATGAGAATTGCTTGAACCCAAAAGACAGAGGTCGCAGTAAGCCGAGACGCTACTGCACTCTAGCCTGGCAACAGAGTGAGACTCCATCTCCAAAAAAATAAAAGAAAGAAAGTAAGAAATTAAAATAATTAACATTATACTTGACAATTAGTACATTACCAAAATGTAAGGTCCTTATGGTAAAGTATCAGGTCCCTGTGGTAAAGTATCAGTGGCAAGGGAGTCAGTCAAATTCATCTGTTCTCCACAGTGTGGGTATCACCTTCTTAAAAAAGGCACAATTGCTGACCTCAGAAAGCTGCTTCAGCCCACTTCTGCTTTACTGGTGACACAAATTTCAAGCCCTAAATGGCTACCCTGCCCCTTCTGACATCTCTGGGAATTCAAGTGTGTAAGACATTTATAACATTATTGACTGTAAACAGCTCATCTCTTGGGAAAGTTTTATTTGGTCATGAGTCCAAAACTGAACCATTTCCTGAGCTGCAGTGAGCAAATAAGTATTTCACAATCATCATTTCATTTTAAGTTAGTTTATGCAACTACCAAACTAGTATAATTTGTGAGCAGAGTGTCCTAAATAAGTAGCATAACATAACCCAAACTCATCTGTATAAATACAATTAAGGCAATCCATCCAAAACAAAGAGAATTTTTAACAATTAAAACCAAATCCCAAAAAAAAACAAGGTAAGGAGGGCACTTTCACTTAGCCAAAAAAGGATGTGGGGAGACGTTTGATATATTTCTCAAAAAATGTAACTCTCAAGGATAATACCACATGTATTATAAAATGGGATGAAAAAAAATCAGTACAACAGAAGGGATAAAAGACCATTTCACAACAGGCCTACATGCCACAATATTTTAAAAACCAATCCTTTTATATGACATTTCTGAAAAGAAGAATCATCTAAAAAGCATTCTTGAATCATTGCAGCTTTTTTAAACTATTGACTGCATTTTAGACTCCCTTTATTTAAAAGCCTCAGAAAAAGTTCAGAAAACAAACTAATTTCAAGCTTTCTATTTAAGGAGCATCACTGCATGCACCAACGTGGAAGAACCAAAGCCAGTTCTAAAACAGTAAATCACAAATGAATGAAACTTTTCTATCATTCTTGATGGTTTTAGTCCTGACATTTTGTCCACAGGGTGGCAGTCTCACAGTATTAACTTGTACATGGATTAAATGCACAATTTCAGTGTTCAAAAAGCCACAGACACATACAGGTATGCAATAAATTTACTACCTGGCCAATCCTAAGAGTAAAAACTGCTGGTCCCCTCCAATAAAATCTATGCTTCATAATTTGTCTATTTTTTTAGAAGTACGTACTTTCTGAAGTCGTAGATTTTTCCTTCAGTGATATTTCTTATATCTGATCCTTTCTATTCTGCAGCCACTATCCTATTTAAGGAGAGAGTAGAAGCAAGGAGAGCTGTTAGGAAATTATTATCGGACTGCAGGCAGTCCTTGACTTTGATCAAGGCCTATGGAGTGGGAACAGGAAAGGAACAGTGGGGATGGAGACCACAGACATAATCCTTCCATCCTCCAGTTCAACTTGCATATTACAACCAAATTTGTTTCATTAAAACGTTCCTCATATTACCAGAAATCTCTTTTCCTAACTAAATAAACTCCTTAACTACAGATCAAGGGGCTTCCAAAATCTCCTTGTCAAGGGGCTTGGTAAAATAAACTGCTTTGCTTTAAATAGACCTTGTCACTTCTTTTTTCATTCATTAGTTCAAATGTTTTCTGAATGTTTGCCAGGTGCCAAGCCCTGCTTCAAGTCTGATGATACAGAGGGAAACATGTCAAAGCCCCCTGCTCCAAAGTCACACTCCTGACAGTACGGTCTGTGAGCGGGAGGAGGATATGTCCCCAGATACCTCCAGGTCTCTGTAGGTAAGAGATATGGTTCCTCCTAAGTATGAGCCATTGGAAGCACACTAGGTGTCAGGAGGATAGTAAAAAGACATTGTCCACTACAGACCCTAATCTATTTTTGCAGCCTTATTTCCCATTCCTATCCTACTTGTACCCCCAGCTCCGTTAAAATGTGCTAGTAACTGTAGGCGTGCCTCTGCTCCTGCCTGTTTCCTCTCAATGCCTTGTCCCCATCCCCATCTCTACCTGCAGAAGCCTTATCAGCCTTCAAAGCTTATCTCGAATGCTGCCTCCTATAGGCAGCCTTTCCTCATTTCCCTCACACAAACTCAGATACCATCAAACATTTATGACCCTTGGCTTACTCCCCTCTGGGCATTTATCACACTATGTATTGTATATAATTATCTGTATACTTATCTACCCTCCTCCATCAGTTATTTACTGAGCACCTGCCACATTACTGGAACTATCTAGGAGCTGAAGTTTCTCTGTTAAATTATTCTATTATTATTTTTATTTTCTAGAGAGAGAGTCTTGCCCTGTTGCCCAGGCTGGAGTTCAGTGGTGCAGTCACGGCACGCTGCAGCCTCGGAGCCCCCAGGTTCAAGCAATCCTACCACTTCAGTCTCCCAAGGATCTGGGACTACAGGGATACACCACCACACCAGCTCATTTTTGTATTTTTTTTTTTTTTGGTAGAGATGAAGTTTCACCATGTTGCCCAGGCTGCTGTTATTTTAAAATATGTAATATCCAAATGATAAATGTAAAATCTAGAGATAAAATATTCTACATGTTTTTTATTGCTTCAATCATTTTTAAGCATTTGGTTGAGATATATCATGAAGTTTACCCATTTAAAGTATACAATTCAATGTTATTTAGTGCATTTATAAAGTTATAAAACTATTACTATCATCTATTTCAGGACTTTTAATCTCCCTAAATTTACTATCCACATTGGCAGTCACCTCACCCCAAACCTCCCCATCCCCTCTAATCCAAGGCAACCACTAATCTACCCTCTTTCTCTGTAGATTTGCCTATTTTGGATATTTATATAAATGGAATAAAAATATGGTCTTTCACTCCTGGTTCCTTTACTTAGTATAATGTTCCTGTGATTCAGGACCTCATGCTTTGTATTGCCAAATATTCCACTGTGTGTATACACTACATTTTATTTATTCACTCATCAAGTGAGGGACATTTAGTGTTCTACTTTTTTCTTATAACTAATGCTGCTATAAACATTAGTGTACAAGGTTTGAAAGTGTACGCATGTTTTCATTTCTACTGGGTACATACCTAGGAGTGGAAATACTGGGTCATGTGGTAACTGTTTAACATTTTGAGGAACTGCCAAACTGTTTTCCAAAGCAACTGCACCATTCGACATTTCCAGCAGCAGTGTATGAGAGATCCATTTTCTTTACTATTGTTTGAATCTTTATTATCAAACAAAAACGATCTCATTATGTGACATCCTTGCCCTCATGGAACTTACAGTGACAGAAAAAGACAAGAAATAAACAGAAATCAATAAACAGGTTAATTTCAGATACTAAGAAAATGAAAAAATGGCATAAAGCAACCAGAAAGTAATCAAGGAAGAGGGGGTCTCAAGCTAAGGTGGTCAGAAAAGATCTCTCTGAGAAGGTAATGTTGACCTGACATGTACAGAGCTACAGGGGGAACATCCCAGGCAAAGGAAAAAGGCAAATAACAAAACTCTGAGACAAGTATATGTTTGGCATGGTAGAAAGGAAGCCTATGTACCCAAGATACAATAAAGAGGCAGAAAAGGTAGGACATGAGGTTAGGAAGGTAAGGTCCAGATAATGTTGGACCTCAGAAATCATGATAAGGTCTTTGGATTTTACCTGAAACGCAGTAATTGTTTTAAAATCTACTTCTTCAAATACCAGCGTTCATCTCTGCAAACATTTACTGAACTTTCACATATCCTTTTTTTTTTTTTTTAAAGAGACAAGGTCCTGGGGTCTTGCTCTGTCGCCTGGAGTGTGGTGGCGCCATCACAGCTCACTGTAGCCTTTAACTCCTGGGCTCAATGGCTCCTCCCACCTTAGCCTTGCAAGCAGCTAGGACTACAGGCATGTGGCATCACATCTGGCTAACTTTTTAATTTTATTTTTAGAGACAGGCTCTTGTTATGTCGTCCAGGCTCTTTAACTTTTTTTTTGTTTCCTCAAGATGCTGTCTCACTCTATCTCCAAGGCTGGAGAGCAGTGGCACGATTCTGAGATTCTGGCTTACTGCAATCTCTGCCTCCCCGGCTCAAGCAATCCTCCCACTTCAGCCTCCTGAATAGCTGACACAGGTGCAGCACGTGCCACCACACCTGGCTAATTTTTTGTATTTTTTGGTAGACATGGGATTTTGCCGTGTTGCACCCCCGCCTCAGCCTCACAAAGTGCTGGGTTTACAGACGTGAGCCACCACGCCCTGCCTCTTTCACATACCTTCTGATTACACCTAACGGTAGCAAATGTTACAGAGGTTATTTGGGTAAATTCACAGCACTCAGTGTCACTATTATGTGGCACAAGAGAGAACACCTAAAATATGACTGCCAATGGCACAAGCATAAGAATGAATCCTCACAAATTGATCACTTAGCCTTAATCAATTTAAGGTATATGCCTTACTGACAGTAATGAGCAGCTATGTCTTCAAATACCAAGGTCACTTTCAATAAAGCAAGACAAATCATTCTCATACTTTAAGCCTAGATTTCATTCCTGTAAAGTGAATTCTAATCAACTGATTGCTTTTCTCCATTAATTACAAATATTCAACTCCTAAATATAAAAACCTATAAACATAAAACATTCTACATGTTTCTTATTTGACGCTCTTAAAACAAGAATTTTTCACATGCCACTGCTATCTTTGGGTTTTTCCAGAGACAGAAATGGTTTAAAAATTTTTGTGACATAAAATGTCACTCCTTGATAAAAGAACCTGTTACCTAGTCAAATTTTATCAAGTTAAAATTCCTTTCTACATTCCCAGTTTGATCGCCCATGGCCCTCCCTGCAGGCACTCTGTGCTCCTGCCAAATGGACTACTTGCCAGCCTCATACCTGTTCCCCCTACCTCAGCTTTATGATTCACATTCCCCACCAGGAGAAATCCAACCAGTTCTTCAAGGTCCAGGGCAAACTCTCCCCCATCCATGTCTCTTCTCCAGTCCTCTCCCTTGAGCAGAACTGATCCCTCACCTCTGTTACTCCAGTAGCACTTCTACAACTCAGATGCTCCCTTACCATATTCTATGTGATACACAACTACATAAAAGATAAATCTGTGTTTTATACAAAGATAACCTAACTTCTTCCTTTGTTGTCACCCCCAGGTATATAGTACAACTATATGCAATTACTGAGTGCACAGTTGAAAATAACATCCATTTTAGCACCATTTGGTATAGTGTGATAAACTCACTACAAAATGCAAAGTCAAGGCGAGGTGTAGTGGCTCACACCTGTAATCCCAGCACTTTGGGAGGCCAAGTCAGGTGGATCACCAGACGTTAGGGGTTCGAGATCAGCCTGGCCAACATGGTGAAACACTGTCTCTACTCAAAATACAAAATTAGCTGCGCATGGTGGCGGATGTCTGTAACCCCAGCTACTTGGGAGGCGGAGCCGCAAGACTAGCTTGAATCCAGGAGGCGGAGGTTGCAGTGAGCAGAGATCCTGCACTCCAGCCTGGGCTACATACAGAGCAAGAGTCAGTCTCAAAAAAAAGAAAAAAAAAAAAAGGCAAGGTCAAAAGTTAAGCCCTCTCTGGGGACAATTAAGGCAGAGTTATCTTTCCTTCTTTCCAAATTTGCAACTACTGTAATTCTTTAATAACTGCTTCTTAATAATGACACGCTATTACTTATTTAAATGAAACTTCCACTTTCATTGTCTATTCAAGAATCGCTCAACAATTCTTGCAACTCTATTTAAAATTTGGGAGTTACTGAGTTATATGTGTTATCAAAACTGTGTGGCTCTAAAGCCAGAGAACAGAGAAGGTGGAAAGTCTCATCACACAGCTAATCAGAGACCAAAATATTATTCCATTGAGTATTCTATTCACTAGCTAACATGAAGAACCCGAACATCAGTAACTTCAAAAACATCTGGTAGTGCTTGGTGTGTAGCAAACACACAAATGTAAATATTTGAATTAATTAAGATGATTTAAAATACTTAAGCTTTTTCTTTTTTTAACAAGGTAAGCCTAATTAATCCTTAATCACGCAGATCACATTAACAAATTTACTGTGCAGTTAAAGCTACAAAATAGTCTGGGAACACACATACTAACAACCAAAACATCTGCTCTCAGTAATGGCACTGACCAGAAACCCATCTGCAAGAGTCACTTTTTCCTTCTTCGTTTGTTCCCAGAGGCCCAGTAGACTACACATTACAGCTGACCCTATTTTCTAATTTCAGCTTGCATTTAAGATAACGCTTTTGTTTCATTTACAGCTCACATGCTGCTGACACAGCTGCCCCTTTTGTAATAAACACAGGGCTTCTATATTTAAAAATACAGTGAAACTTTGTTTTAAGGTCCCCTCCCCAGTCTCCGGCCAATTTTCTTTCCCAAGCCCCATCTCCACCCCAGGATTTTTTTCTTTAATCAAGATTTTTTTTTTTTTTTAAATCAACGGCGCTCAAAACGTAGACCCTTTGGAGAGTCGATTTACTTATTTAAAGCCATTTGATCATAGTGATATTTTTCTTCTCCATAGCTCGTGGTGTGTGTGTTTTTAAAGGGAAAGATAAAAGATTCTCGTTCCCAAAGGCCTTTTTTTCGAGGGTACTTTCCGTAACTGCGACCAGCGCCCGGAATGTCAAGTTGGGACGACCTCGCGGGCCTGCCCCGGGCTTGCTCTGGGGCAGTGGGTGGAGACGCGGGCGCACACGCGGCGGAAAGGGGCGCCAGGCAGCTGCGGGGCCTGGAAAGCGCGCCCTCCAGGAGGCCGCAGAAGGCACACTGTGTTCTGGGGGCCCTCGTAAATACCGGGTGCACAGAGCCCACTAGAGCTACCGGCTGGGGCGCTGGCTCCGGGGCGCCCAGCGCAGGGGGCCAACTCGCCCCGCCTCGGAAGAGTCGCTGGGGCGGCGGAGGAGGGTGTGGGCCCGAGGGGGGCGCAGGGAGGAGATAACCCAAGGCCGGAGTTAATCATCACCTCCCGAGCGTCTGGAAACCTACGGGCCGGAGGGGCGGGGGAACAGCCACGGGGAAAGTGAAACTCCCTCTGGGCCCACCAGCCCGGCGAGCCCGAGGCGGGAGGGAGAGGGACCCGAAGCGCAAACTCTTCTCCAGCACGCACAGCGCAGCATTTGAGGCTCCAAAAGCCGCAGCCCAGCTCGCTGCGCCACTAACAACTACGGTAATGCTCGTTTTCTACAAACTCACTCAGATAGGGGGACAAGAAAGGAGCCAGAACAGAGATTTTAAAAGTCAGCCCTCCAAACCAATCGTTTAAAAAAGTAATAAATACAAAACATCAGCACAGCGTTCCCATACCGGGAGTCGAACCCGGGCCGCCTGGGTGAAAACCAGGAATCCTAACCGCTAGACCATATGGGAAGTGCTGCTAGAAGAGCCGCCGTGACCCACCTGACAAGCGTAAGCGCCTCTGTCACCTTTGCCGCACCGCTCAACACCGCCGCTCCCACCGCCGCCTCTGCACCACTGGAGCCACCGCCGGCGCCACTGGAGCCGCCGCCGCCGCCGCCGCCGCCGCCGCCGCTGCCGCTGCCCACGCGCTCCCGAGATAGGGAACCAGCTCGGTCCGAACGTGCGGACGTCCCGGGGGAGGGGAGAGGAGAGGAGAGGAGGAGCGGGGTCACTCCGCCAGGGCAGCAAAGTTTGAGGCGAAGCCTAGCGACTCGCAGTCCCGGACCCCGCTGTTTCACCTTTTTTTTTTTTTTTTTTTTTTTTTAAACTCTGTCAGAGGTCCCCGACCCACAGGTCCCAGTTGCTCCGCTGGTCAAAGTGCGTGAGGACTTGTTGGCAAAGTTGAGAGCGGCGACGTCTCTGGGAACAGCTGTTTGCGCTCGGGGCGGAGGCGGCGCGCGAGCTCCCTGGCCTCGAGCCAGCGACCCTAGACGGAGGGTGGAGGTTCTGGGTCCCAGGGCAGGACACAGACACAGCGGGATGGCGTGGCGACTTAAGGCTTGAGACCCCGTCCTTCAGCTCAGGTCCCGTCGCGCTTTTGCCCCTTCCCGATGACCTCAACCCCTTTATACCGACCCCACCTCTTTGGAGCCGGGAGTACCGCCCCTGTAGGGGGAGGGGAGAGGAGGAGATTTCGAACGCGGATTGGGTCGTCTGAGCACCCGTAGATGGGAACAGCGGAACGCTGGTCCCTGGGACGGTGGAAGGTGTCCGGGTCGGAGGGAGGTTCGGGTGGGCCTCGCGCGACTGGCGGAGCCCGACTTGTCCCGTTGGGAGAGCGCGAGTCTGAGTGGAACCCCGGACGACGTGCAGAGCGGCTGGCGCAGTCATGTGAGTTGGGTCTCAGGCCCTGAACAACGAGGTGTTGTTTCTCTAGGCGGCCCTTTCTCACCCGGGTCTTCCCCTCCTCTCCTCCCGCCCTTCGGCCGGGGGCGTGACGCGCGCGTTCTTAACTCGCTCGGGACCGGCCCCAGACTTGCAGGGCCGGTTCTTTGGGCGGGGTAAAAATGTTACCACGGCGAGCGCCCTAGGGTATGAGGGACGGGCTCCGGGGGAGACCGGCGGCCGATTCAGTGGGCTGGTTGGACGGACGCGGGCGAAGCTCCCTCCACGACGCTGTCGGCGGTCGCACGCGCCCCTTTGGGTTCCGAAGCGCCTGAACCCTAGGGTATTGTGAAACCAGGGTTGGGCCGCGGCCTCCCGCGCCTGCTGGAAGCGGCCAGCCCTGGATAGCGTAACGATTTTTTTTTTCTTTTTACTCGGCGGTCTGCGAGGTCCCGTGGCTTTTCCAATTCTCCCTTGCCTTGAGGCTCAAGAACAATTTGTTTTAACTGATAGTCTCGGAGGACCTACGGTCTTCCCGCAGAGTAGTCTTGTACGTTGTTCTTTTGGTGGGAATAACTTGATTTAAGGCAAATTTTATGAGTTTCCTCAGGTTTCCATTGCAGCAACCTCCCCCAAAGCCAGAAACGAACAGAAAGGATAAATGTTCTGTAAGATGTTCCTTAGTTTTTCATAACGATGACCGACCGTAACAAGTGAGGAATTTTTGAAAGCCATCTTACTTAAGGGAGTTTTGTAATGAATCAGATACAGACTTTTCTTAACGCTGCTGGCAACAGAATTTCCATTGACTGTTCCAACCAGATAAATAAAAAAACAATTATGTAACAAGACAAGATTCAGTAGGAGGCACATATATTTCAAGCTTTAAAAAAAATTTAAAGCATGCAGAATTTTTACTTTTTAAGTTTTACATGAACTTAGACTTGTTTTCTCCTTTTTCAGGGCGGACTACTGGAAGTCACAGCCAAAGAAATTCTGTGATTACTGCAAGTGCTGGATAGCAGACAATAGGCCTGTATGATAATTCTGCTATTAGAGATTCAAATAATAATTGTGTTGAATGAAGTGCTCCTTTTTGATGTAAACTCACTTTACAAAGCACTTTTATGTACATTGCTCTTGCTTTTTCAAAACATCAAAAGATTTCTGCCTTCTCAGTCCCTTATGAAAACTGTGAGCCTTCTTCCTTTTCATCACCCTAACTTTGATTACATATTAAGTGAAATTATTTCTCTGTGGCCTTTCGGGAAATGGACAATGAGTAGGTCATCTCATTCATGTTTATGAAAGAACCTACATTATAATGGTGGCGTTCATAATACTGTTATACACAAAAGAATTGTGGAAAGGCACATTTTTAGTTTTTCTTGCATATTTTCTGCTCTAGAAATAATCAAATGTATTTAATGCAGAGCTGTATATCTTTAGATGCTTAAATTTTGAAAGAACACCATATTCCCTTTCTCATGAAACAGTAACAACTCTGTTATGTGTGATATTAGGCTATCTCATAGTTGAGATCCAGTGTTGAAGGTTTAAAGTAAAAAGCACACCACTGATTTTTCTCCCCTCTCTTGCATGTCAAAATACTATGTACATACCACACAAACACTAGGGTATCTGTTAAATATATTTCATATTGATATCCTTTTTACTTGGCAGAGTTGGATGCACAAAGAGTAGTAATCTCATGTTTTAACAATGCTGTGGATTTCTTTAGACATTTATTTACTGTTATCTGCAAGGTGTTTGGGATTTGGATTTTTTAAAAAAATGTTTTGATCTTTTTGGATAGTTGCTAAAGTTGTTGACTGTCTTGTTTTACCTATTTACTTATGAATAAATACCATGAATTTTAAAAACCACACAGATCACTTAAAAGTCTCTCTTTCTTGTTGGTACCCAGGCTGTAAAATGAATTTTGTGAGTTATCCAGAGTAAGTAATCCCTTCTAGTGTAGTGTCTTCATCTTCTTGAACCACTAATACACATTGACTTAACCTTTAATTAGAAACAAAATTAATTTTGAATGGTCCTTTAATATTCTTTGTGTAATCAACTTTAGGAAACTCAATATATGAAAACTCTGAGGAGGATTATCTGCTTTACAAAGTCATACTTTAAAGACGTATTCAAAATACTGGTTTAGAATAGCTCAGTTAATGCATCCTATGAGATTTGATTGACAGAACTTGTTTTGCAGAGCTTACCAGGAATTTCTTATTGCATTTTACCAGAAACTTGTAATTTAGGGAGCATTTCTAATTGTTTAAATAGATAATTGGGCTTACCTGCCCTGTCCCCAGTCATCCAGTTGCCATCACTCTCCATAGGTTATCTTTTCTTTTTTCATTTTCTTGTCTGTCCTTCCATTGTTTCTATATGCATGTAGACACAATTTCTTATTCCGCCACACATAAAAGGTAATATACTGTATATATTGTTCTGCACTATAGTTTTAAAAAATAAAACAGTATGTAACTGGAGCTCTCTTTGTATCTATACATAAAAAGCAGCTTTTTCTCTATTATAGTAGCCTATGAGAATGTACCATAGTTTAACCAGTCAGTCCCCTATAGATGGATACTGTATTGTTACGGCAAACAGTGCTGTAGTCAGTAAGCTTGTATATGTCATCATTTTGCGCATGTGCAGTTATATCTATAGAATAAATTAGCAGAAGTGAGACTGCTATGTCAAAGGGTAAACATATTTGTAGTCTTGATAGATATTGCCAAATTGTTCTCCATAGAAGTACATTTTGAACCATTACCATGTTGTATAAAAGTGTGTGCTTATGATTTATGAGAAATCTTAAAATACGTACTTTTCTCCCAATTTTGAGGAATAAAGCAATAAAATCATTGTTCTCTATGTCCTTCCTTGTGGCAAATAGAGCTATAAAATTCTAAAGGCTTTTGATGTCGAAAGTTGTTTAAGATTTTTTTTCCCAAGCCTTTCGGCTTCATGTCCTGTTTGAGTCCTCATTACAGTCATAGTCACTAGATTAGTCATCAGGGGTACCTTGTATTTTTCTCCATTAATAAGGTCATCATGGTTTATTTTAAGAACCAAAGGAAACCTAGTCCGAGGACATAAAAATAAACAATGTAGTTCCCTAACATCATTTGATTAAAAGGCCAATTTGCATTAAATTAACATTTTCATCTTTTCTACCATTCATTTTAATTTTAATTTTTTCACGTCTATGAGAAAACTGTTTATGATGTTTACTATGAATTTTATGATGTTTATGTAGTTTTTCTTTTGTGTTTTCTCTTTTTTCCTTTCCAAGAGTGTTGAATTTCATGAAAGAGGAAAGAATCATAAGGAAAATGTGGCAAAAAGGATCAGTGAGGTAATTTAGATTGTTTCTTTGCTAATTTTTCTATGCAAATGTCAGTCCTTTATCTCACTTTTACTGACATGTATGTCTTACATAGATTAAACAGAAAAGCCTGGATAAGGCAAAGGAAGAAGAAAAGGCATCAAAGGAGTTTGCTGCAATGGAGGCAGCTGCCCTGAAAGCATACCAAGAGGATTTGAAAAGGCTTGGCTTAGAGTCAGGTAAAAAAAAAAAAAAAAAAAAGCAGCCAGCGTGTTTTTAAAGTAACATCAGAGGTCATGCTAAGTAAGCTTTGTTTCCATAAAGAGGTTATAAACTCAGAGTATACTCTTAGTGTTTTTATTATACATCATTCATAGTCCTGTTTAGACTGTGGAAGTTTGCACATGCACTTCTGTTGTACTTTTAATGTTTCATGTTTTAACACCTTCATTCATAGCAGCCATACTAATTTTGTGATCACCTTAGTTCTATCCTAGGTAAGTGGTTCATTTCAGAGACACTGAGTTTTTTAGGTATTCTGGTTATTTGGCTAAAAGACACTATACATTTAAAAATAGGTCTTTCGTTATAATTACAGTTCACTGTGTCCATGTGGTCAAAATTGTGAGTCTTATATATTTATATGGATGAATATGTAGTGAATTAGCCTTTTGTGGACAATTAGCAGATTTTACTACTAGAAGGCAGATGCTTAATACTAGAAGGAAGTTGCAGATGACAGACGTTGTTTAACTAGACTGTCTTGTCATTGAATTTAGGCTTTAAACTGGGAAGGTTTTATGAGTAATTCTTCCATATCAAGTCCATTTTCCTTAAGCCAAGCATATAGCAGATCTCAGTTCATCTTGCGTAGTGGTTACAATAGTCAACTTGTAATGGTATTTTTCTAATAAAAATGGCTTTCAGTTAAGGTATTAAGCAGAGTACCAGTTAATTGGCATTGTCTTCATTAAATAAGAACAGTTGTAGCCAGACTTTAAAATATTATTCTGAGACATTGGTAGTTAAAAGTTGTTTGGTTCCTTGAAGATGAAGCCATACGTTCCTTTTGAGAGGAAGAAGGATTTATGCATTCCTGGAGAATTAGCAGTAGGTGAAAGTTCAGCTATTGTCAATTATATGCATTGAGAGAGTCCATTATGCTGCCCTTTGAGCAAATAAATTTTACCATTTTATATTTAAATGGATTTTTCCTTTTTAAAAATACATATATGTGTACATATGCATATATATATATTTTTTTTTTTTTTTCGAGCTGGAGTCTCGCTCTGTCACTTAGACTGGAATGCAGTGGCATGATCTCGGCTCATTGCAGCCTCCGCCTCTGGGTTAAAGCGATTCTCCTGCCTCAGCCTCCAGAGTAGTTGGGACTACAGGCACCCAACACCATGCCCAGCTAATTTTTTGTGTTTTTAGTAGATACAGGGTTTCACCATGTTAGCCAGGATGATCTCCATCTCCTGACCTCATGATCTGTCTGCCTTGACCTCCCAAAATGCTGGGATTACAAGCGTGAGCCATCATCCTGGCCTTTTTTTTTTTTTTTTTTTTTTTGAGGCGGAGTCTTGCTCTGTCACCAGGCTGGAGTGCAGTGGCATGATGTCAGCTCACTGCAACTTCCGCCTCCCAGGTTCAAGCAATTCCCTTGCCTCAGCCTCCCAAGTAGCTGGGACTACAGATGCATGCCACCACACCTGGCTAGTTCTTTATGTTTTAGTAGAGACAGGGTTTCACCATGTTGGCCAGGATGGTCTCCATCTCCTGACCTCGTGATCTTGTGATCTGCCTGCCTCAGCCTCCCAAAGTGCTGAGATTACAGGTGTGAGCCACCACGCCCAGCCTTTCTTATTAAATGTTATCATAGCCTTGTTTTTCCAGATAGGATATATATTCCTTTAAAAGTACAACAATGCGGTACAAAGAAAAGAGTTTTTAAAAACTCACTAACTGTTAAGATTTTTTGCAGACCTCTTTTCTAGATCTCTTTTTAAATTACATATTTTGTGCTGTGGTCTATTTGCAGGTTGTTTTATTTTTTCCCTCAACGATATGTCAAATGTATCTTTTCTTTTAAATAATTAGGGAGATACATCATTTTTATATGGTAGTTAAGAACACGGACTTTGGAGTCAAACAGAATTTTTTCTTGCTAGTTATGATTTTAGATTAAAACTAAGTAACATTATGGTGTAAATTGCTTGTTAAGTGACCACACATAACAAATGTTTAATGAACAGTAGCCACTGTTATTTTGTCTCTGCACTATAATTTATTTAATTTTTTCCTGGTTAACATTTGGTTTGCTTAGAATTTTTCAGTGTCATAAAGAGGGTAGCATTAAGCACCTTTATGCGTGTATCTTTTTACACTAATTTGTCTCTGTAGGTTCAGTTTCTAGAAGTGATATTACAGTATCAAAGTGTGAATATATTTTATATTGATAGCTAATACCACATTGTCTCCAGAAATGGACTGATTCACATTTTTACTAGAACAAAAATGAGATTATTAACCTATGTTACAAGTAATTGGGAAGTAAAGCCATAAAAAACTATTTTTTTTCTTTTTTGAGACAGGTCTCACTCTGTTACCTGGCTGGAGTGCAGTGGGACAATCATGGCTCACTGTAGCCTCAACCTCCTGGGCTCCAGTGGTCTTCCCACCTCAGCTCACCACAAGTCCCAGCTATTTTTTGGTAGAGATGGGGTCTCGCCATGTTGCCCAGGCTGGTCTGGAACTCCTGGGCTCAAGCAATCCACCTGCCTATGCCTCCGAAAGTGCTGGGATTACAACCGTGAGCCACTGCCCCTCATCAGAACAACTCATTTTCTTCAAACCATTGTAAATACCTGATCTATCAGACTAATACTGGATTTGGTCATTCTTTTCAGTACTTACTGATCTTTTGCGCAACAAAAAAACATTTCTTTGAATATTAGCAAAAGTAAATATTAATTGGTTAGGTGTCATGGCTCATGCCTCTAATCCCAGCAGTTTGGGAGGTCGGAGTGGGAGGATTGCTTGAGCCCAGTAGTTCAAGACCAACCTGGGCAACATGGTGAGACCCCACTTCGACTACAAAATAAAAATAAAAAATTAACTGGGCATGGTGATGCATACCTGTCGTTCCAGCTACTTGGTAGTTTATTTTATTTTATTTTATTTTGAGATGGAGTCTCGCTCACTCTGTTGCCCAGGCTGGAGTGCAATGGTGTGCTCTCGGCTCACCGCAACGTCCGCCTCCCAGGTTCAAGCAATTCTCCTGCCTCAGCCTCCCAGGTAGCTGGGATTACAGGTGCATGTCACCATGCCTGGCTAATTTTTGTCTTTTTAAGTAGTAACTGGGTTTTACCATGTTGGTCAGGCTGGTCTTGAACCCCTGACCTCGTGATCTGCCCACCTAAGCCTCCTAAAGTGCTGGGATTACAGGAGTGAGCCACTGCGCCCGGCTGCTGCTTGGGAGTTTAGGTGGGAGGATTGCTTGAGCTGAAGAGTTCAAGGCTCCTACTGTGGGCCATGATTACACTACTGTACTCCAGCCTGGACAAGATAAGAAAATAAAAGTAAATGTTAATTATCTGAATTACCTTTGTAATTTTTGTCCATTTTTTCTATTAGAATGTTTGATTCGTAAAGGATCTTCGTTTGGAATATTAGCCCTTTGCCATATTTATTGTAAATATTTTTTCATTTGTCTTATACTTTTTATTTTGTCATATAGAATATTTTAATTTTTATGTAGTCAAATTTAACATTATTTTACTTTGTGTTTCTTTCATAACTATCTTTGACATAGTTTTTGTATTGGTATAAAAAAGGGGGAAGGGAGCAGGGAGTGGGCAACAGCTTTACTTTTTTCCCATATAATTAACCAGTTATTCTAAACACTTTCTTTTTAAACATGCTTTATTTCCATTTTTTAATACGTTTTTTATTTTTATAGATTTAGGGAGTACAAGTGCAGATTTCTCATATGCGTGTATTGCATAGTGATGCAATCTGGACTTTTAGTATACCCGTCGCCTGAATGGTGAACATTATACCCAATAGATAATTTGAAAACCTCTTTTTTTTGATGATCTATCTTTTCTCCTCTGATATGAAATACCAGCCAACCTGAAATTGGGTCTGTATCTGTACTATTCGGTTTCAATCGTGTGTTTGCCTATTTCTATGTCAGTTCCACACTGCTGGATATTTTTTTAACCATGTTTTAGAATAAGTTTTAATACCTGGTAGAACTAAATTCTCCTTATTCTTTTTATTACCATTTTCCTATCCTTGCATGTTTGGTTTTCCACATACTTTATAGTAGTGTGTCAAGTTCTCAAATGAATCTTACCAGGTTTTTTATTGGAATAACATTAATATTTTATGCCAGCAACAAAAAAACAAAGTTACTATGGCTGCTTTATCCTTCTCTCTTCTCTAGAAATTTCAGAGCCAAGCATAACACCAGTAACCAGCACTGTCCCACCCACCTCTGTATCAAATCAACAGAAAGAAAAGAAAAAAAGATCCTTCAAAGGGCAGATGGGTAGAAGGCATAACCTCTGAGGGTTACCATTACTATTATGATCTTATCTCAGGAGGTAAGTCATTTAGGCATAAGACTGGCAAAGAACAGTGCCACTAGTAGAATAAAATAATTTATTTTATGTTAGGGTTTTTATATAATATTGGAACATTTTAAATAATGAAAGACCAGTTTTTCATTTTTGCCACAAAAGTGAGAAAACTATGTGCCCTTTAGAAAGGTACCCTTCTCATAGTGACTAAGTGTCATACTTAGTCAAAGCCTTTAATAATGGCTTTCTTACAAATAAATTATAGCTTTATATTTTCTCAGTAGAACCTTCTAAAAGTATGAACTACATGGAAATAAAGAATTTTGCATAGAAATAAGGAATTTCAAATCCACTAAACAAAGTCTGGGGTACTTGAAATAAAATATTTTACAGTAGAGATTTTCTTCTGGGAGCCAGTAACTGATTTCTTTTTTCTGTAGCTCTCTTGATTGATATGATATTGTTTACTGAAAAGTGGCATTGTGTATTTTATTGGAAACTAATATCCAACAGAAAAATAGTGCCGTGGCCAGACAGTGGCTCATGCCTGTAATCCCAGCACTTTGGGAAGCCAAGGCGGGAGGATCACTTGAGGTCAGGAGTTCGAGACCAGCCTCACCAACATGGTGAAACTGTATCTGTACTAAAAATACAAAATTAGCCAGGAGTGGTGGCACACACTTGTAATTCCAGCTACTTGGGGGACTGAGGCAGGAGAATCAATTGAAGCCAGGAGGCGGAGGTTGCAGTGAGCCAAGATCACACCATAGCACTCCTGCCTGGGCAACAAGAGCAAAAGTCCATCTCAAGAAAAAAGAAAAATACACAGTTTTGTTTTACAGTAACAATATCAAAAACATCTTTTGTTTTTTCTAAAAACTAAATGTCTTTGGGGTTTTTGCTCCGTATACATTTTAGAATAAATCAGTGCATTTATTCTACATTTATGTAGCATCTTACTCTCCAGAGTCATAAAATTTAGCAACAGAAATAAATAAGCTTGATATAAGGAAGAATTTTAAAGTGCTATAACGGAAGTGTAATTAAAATTATATGGGAACTCAAAATAATGTGAAATTCATTGTGATTATGTAGGTTTGAGAGATTATCACAGGAATTACTTTTGAGCTGATCTCTAAATTAAGATAAGGACACCAGGAATGATGCCTTACACACTGTTGTATCCCTAGCACCTAACATAGTGTCTAGCACGGTGCAGTCTTCTTCTTTAATCCGTATTTTGATTAAAGAAGACTTCAGTAGATTACTAAGAGGTACAGAACCTAGACAGAAAATATGAACCAGAAAAAGGTTTGAAAGTATTGTGAAATAGTCATATGGTAGAGGTAAAACATGCATTTATTTGAAGATGTCTTAGCAGAGTAACACTGAAACGTAGATAAGGCTGGGAGAATGATGGTGCCATTTACTTAGATATAAGATACAGGAAAAATAAGTTTAATGGGGACAATAATGAACTGGATATGTTGGATATGTTGAATTTGAGGTACCTACAGAATATTCATGTGACAATTTTTGATAGCTAATTGATGGTTAGAGTCTGGAGCTGAACAAAATTGAGTCTGGGATGTAGGTAATATGATAACCTTTAGGAGTATATGAGATCACAAGCAGAGAGAATAGAGCTAGAAGTAAAGAAGGTGAGTGATACCTGTATTAAAGGAATGGATAGAAGGAAAGCCCGCAAAAGAAGGTTAATAATGCTAGGAAGGTAGGAAATAAGATCAGAGAGTTAATCATGAAGAAAACCTTGGGTTACAATGTTATTGTAATGACTATTATGATTAGGTTCATAATTAGCTTTGGACTGTGTAGAAATAGTAATCTCTTAGAGTTTGCACTGAGCTTTAAGTGACATGCATATTGTACTTTAGCAATGAAGATACCATAAGTGATTATGTACTAGTAACTAGAAGTCTTTCTCAAATTTACTTATATACTATTATTTTTCTCCCTTCCAGTGTTTATTGCTTGCTTCCGTTGTTCAACCTCCTACTATATATACTCTTCCTCTCCATGAAACTTGTTTTAAATTTCTGCATACTAGTTGTTCCTCGAGTCCTTATTCAGTTCATATCTCAATCTCCCTTGCCCCAAGATATCAAAGCCCATCCCCTTCCTTTGAAACTTATCAAACCTGAATTTTATGAAACCTTTAAGAGTAGCCCTGCCTGGCTCTAAAATTCCTGTGGAAGTTCCAGTAACTTCTGATCCCTCATTCTGTCCTTTCTTCTTTATTACACAGCATTCACATGTATTCTCTGCACAGTATTGGGATGTATTTTTTTTTGTTTTTCAAATATGTTTTAAACTGTAGGCCTGTAGTGTTTTGTACATGACTGTCTTTTAAATTTTGTCCAAGTTTAATTTTTTGGAAAGTATTTTTTTAAAGCAAAAAGATTTTATAAATGCAATATATTTTGCTTTAAGCATCTCAGTGGGAGAAACCTGAAGGATTTCAAGGAAACTTAAAAAAGGTAACTGAAGCACATTAATAGTGTTTTTGCTTTATTCTTTAAAGTGATTGGTTTCTTGGGTTTTTGTAGAGTTTTGTTAAGCAACTTTACTTACAAATACCCCACTCCCTCCACCCCCAAACTGTGTCCTTTTTCTCCTATAATGCTTTTGTTAGAAAGCTGGATAGAGATGAAATAGTGATATCTGGCTAGGTGCAGCGGCTCATGCCTATAATCCCAGCACTTTGGGAGGCCGAGGTGGGCGGATCATGAGGTCAGGAGTTCAAGACAAGCCTGGCCAAGATGGTAAAACCCCATCTCTACTAAAAACTACAGAAAAATTAGCCAGGTGTGGTGGCAGGTGCCTGTAATCCCAGCTACTTGGGAGGCTGAGGCAGAAAAATCACTTGAACCCAGGCAGCAGAGGTTGCAGTGAGCCAAGATCATGCCATTGCACTCCAGCCTGGACGACAGAGTAAGACTCCATCTCAAAAAAGAAAGAAAGAGTGATACCTACCCAAAAAGTGTATTCAGGGCAAATATTAGTTGGTTTGCAGTCTGTTGCCATTTACATGTCCCTGGTCCATTTGGAAATAATTGTTCCTGGCTTTCAAAGGTGAGGCATTCTTTCCTTGAAAGGTGGCTCAGGATTAGCAAAAACCAAACTTCCTGGTCATGATTAGTACTACTACCCCTAATACCCAGGTGTGTTAGTCAGTTCTTTCATTGCTCTAAAGAAATACTTCTGAAACTAGGTAATTGATAAAGAAGTTTTAATTGGCTCACAGTTATACAGGCTATACAGGAAGTATGGTGGCATCAGCTTCTGGGGAGGCTTCAGGAAACTTAAAATCATGGCGGAAGCCAAGGGAAAACAGTCACATCTTACATGGCCAGACCTGGAGCAAGGGGTTAGCAGGGAGGTGCCACACACTTTTCAATGACCAGATCTCAGGGGAAATTGCTCACTATTTCGACAATAGCACCAAGGGTGGATGGTGTTAAAACCATGAGAAACCTCCCCTGTGATCCAGTCACCTCCCACCAGGCCCCATCTCCAAGATGGGGGATTACGATTCTACATAAGATTTGGGTGGGGATGCAGATCGAGGTCATATCACCAGGTGTCTAGAGGAGAGGAAAGGGTGGCTGAGTCTGCCTGAGTTATTCAATAGAAGATTACCATGGTTATCCTCAGTTTATGCTGGATTTTTTCCTCCTATTAGACAGCAGTGAAGACCGTTTGGGTAGAAGGTTTAAGTGAAGATGGTTTTACCTATTATTATAATACAGAAACAGGAGGTAAGTATTACCTTTTATTAACTATTTAAAATTGTACCTGAAGCTGCTTATTGGCCTGCTGATAAATCATCTGAACTTGGAGATTTTAGTATATGATAAACATATTTGTATAGCAAGCATGAATTATTTTTTATAATTTAAAAACAATACAGTGGAAAAGCAAAAAGATTTCAATTCGTATTATATTGTGCAGTTCACCAGTGTTCTCAGTTGATATCACATTCACAAACTTAAAAATAGAATCCCTTTAGCTTTCTCTGACATTTCTATTTTTATCATAATTATTTTAGAAATATAATCATTACCTTGCTTGGAAGGTAGCTTAGAGATCATATAGTTCAACTTGCCTTTTCCTTTTAAAAAATAAAACTGTGGCTGAGCGCAGTGGCATACACCGGTAATCCCAGCACTTTGGGAGGCCGAGACAGGTGGATCACCTGAGGTCAGGAGTTTGTGACCAGCCTGACTGAAATGGTGAAACCCCATCTCTACTAAATAGAAAGAAATTAGCCAGGTGCGGTGGCGTGTGCCTGTAATCCGAGCTACTTGGGAGTCTGAGACAGGAGAATTGCTTGTGCTCGGGAGGCAGAGGTTGCAGTGTGCTAAGATCGCGCTATTGTACTCCAGGCTGGGCAACAAGAGGGAAACTCCATCTCAAAAAAATAAAACTGAAGCTTTTTAGCAGTAGGTAACAAACTAGTAAAAGTGAAAACTTAACGACGTTTTAGTTGCATAAATATTTGTGAAGCATGCATAATCTTGTCTAATTATCTAAGACTTTCAAATTAATATTTCATCTAATTTAACATCATAAACTGCAGTTAAATTTATCAGAACATCTAGAACGTTAATTTAACTTTAGGAGAGGTTTGTTTTTGGTTTTTTAATTCCTGTTATCATTAGCTCATTGTATAGCATTAAACTTTTAGGAAGAAAAGTCCCTTTTAACCTCCAAGTAGGTACCTAGCCTGCCCAGTTACAGCAGTGTTTATATTCCAGTACAATTAAAGTTCGGGATTTTTATACATATAAAATAGTATAGTGATATAATACAGCTTTAGAGCTAGAGAGATCTGAGTCTAGTGCACAGTTTCTTTCTTTACCAATGATATGACTGTGGGCAAGTCACTGAGCCGATAGTCACTCTTCAGTGAAATAGAATAAACGTGTTCTCTAAGGTCATGAATGCCATATGACTCTGAAGTTCCAGTAACAGTGCTTGGCACATAGTAGGTGCTTAATAAATTATTTCTTGAGCTGGGTGCAGTGGCTGATGTCTGTAGTCCCAGCACTTTGGGAAGTCAAGGGGGTGCAGATCACTTGAGGTCAGGAACTCATGATCAGCCTGGGCAACATGGTGAAACCCTGTCTGTACTAAAAATACAAAAATTAGCTGGGCATGGTAGTGCATGCCTATGGTCCCAGCTACCGGGGAGGCTGAGGCAGGAAAACTCACTCGAACCCAGGAGGGGGAGGTTGCAGTGAGTTGAGATTACGCCAAATAAATAAATAAAATAATTCCTTTAAAGTTCTGTTGTTACTTGTGTGAAATGTGGATAAGGAAAAGTAATGTTTTTCTTAACCCTGCTGAGAACTCTGTATTAATTAAGGTACTTTATATATTGATATGCCTTGAATGATTTTGGTTTATTCCTCAACCAGAATAATTACTAATAGCAGCCCCTTTCACTCTTTAATACTCTCCCAGTTGAACAATTGTTCACTTTTTTATTAAACTAAAAATAGGGAATTAACTACAAAGTAATTAGAAATATTATTGTTTTACTAAAAGCCAAATGAACCACTGGATGGCAGTAGAGTTCAATCAATTGAGATTCCCATTCCCCGCCGTCCCCACCAAACCATATAAAAATGAGAACTTAATATTCACTTAGTGCTTCACAATATAATTTCACTCTATGACAGTCTTAGGATTTTTTTTTTTTAATATAACTGGGACAGGGTGTTGCTCTGTCACCCAGACTGGAGTGCAGTGGCATGAACATGATTCATTGTAGCCTGTATTTCCTGGGCTTGAGCAGTCTTCCCACTTCAGCCTCCTGAGTAGCTGGGACTACAGGAACATGCCATGATGCCCACTAATTTTTAAATTTTTTGGAGAGACAGGGTCTTGCTACGTTGCCCAGGCTGGTCTCAAACTCCTGGGTTCAAGCAATCCTACCTTGGCCTTTCCGAGTGTTGGGATTATAGGCATGAGCCACCGTGCTAGGCCAGGAAATCTTTGTGATAAGTAAGTTTCAGGAAATCTCTTGTATGCTCATTATCAATATGTTTCCTGAAATTGGTGTCAGGTAAATTGTGAACTGTTAGAAATATCACCTAGTTCTTAGGTCTCTCATTCCATTGGAGTGACATTTAGGCAATCCAGTCTGTTTGAAATCAGTTTCTGAAAGATGTAAGAGCAAGAGATTTGGGAACTCTTCTTTATTATCTTCTTGATCAAGAGGTAGTGTGAAATGCATACACTATTGTCGTTTAATAACTGTAAGTGATAAGAAGTGTTACATTGAAATTACATCTGAATAGAATTGATAACTAAATAACATGATTTAAAATGTGTTGAGCAGAATCGAAGTGGGAGAAACCTGATGATTTCATTCCACACACTAGTGATCTGCCTTCTACTGAGGTCAATGAAAAGTCCCTTGGCACCCTAGATGAATCCAAATCATCAGAGTCGCATAGTGATTCCGATGGGGAACAGGAAGCAGAAGGAGAAGTCTCTACAGAGACAAAAAAGCTAAAAATAAAGTTTAAGGTAGGTTTTTAAAATCTATCTTCACATCAGTTTTTTTTTTTTTTTTTTTTTTTTTTTTTTTTTTTTTTTTTTTTTTTTTTTTTTTTTTTTTTTAATATATATTAAAAAATATTTAGAGAAATGTTTAAAGTTGATAGAGTAAACAAAAACCAAAAAAACAAAAAAAAAAAAAAAAAAAAACTGATGTGAAGATAGATTTTAAAAACCTACCTTAAACTTTATTTTTAGCTTTTTT
>CAUYLG010074020.1:0-21379 GCA_963573385.1 Cacajao melanocephalus
CCCCATGCCAAACTTTTTTCACTCAAACCAAAAAAAAAAAAAAAAAAAAAAAAAAAAAAAAAAAAAAAGGAAAAGAAAAGAAAAGAAAAGAAACCTGCCCTTGCTGCAAAGCTGGTATCAGGATCAGCCCGCTTAAGGTCAATTTAGTCAGGGTCTGTGCCCCAAGGCCTGTGCCTTTCATCCCTCACATCTACCCCAAGGGCAATTGCCTAAGTTGTCCTGTCAAAAGATGTCTGCCTAACAACATCCTCATGACTTAGTCAAGATGGCCACGTCCCTAAACTCCACTATCAACCTTCAGATTCTCTTGACTAAACAACCCCCTTGCTCCTCCCAGCTCCCTCAGTCTTTACTACTAACTTTTCACCTCCCTTGAAATTGTATAGCCTCCTCCCCAGCCTTTTGCTTCTATTTGGAGCCCCGGGATGATTCTTAAAATTAGGTTATCCCATTTAATCCCCAATGGAATCCCCCAAATTTCTTTCCTACATACTGTCATCTTTAGTATCACTGGTGAGATCACCACCCAATTAAAGTGCCCTAAACTCTGCAACAAACATCCTCCACTGTGCCAACTACCATCTCCCCATAATAAAGCTTCCTCAATTCCAACGTTCAAGGACAAGACATATTAACAGTAAAGTAGATGACCTTTAAAGTCCCTTCCAACCTTGAAATTTTGCTATCAACCTAATCCACACCCAACCCCAAATGCATCCGCATTTATTTTCCCATGTAACTCAACTGCGTGCTTTTGATAAACAGCCTTCTAAGTTCAAAGAAGCACAGGGCTAACCACTGTAACGCTAACCTACAACTCATCTCCAGAAGTCTCACTGAAGATTTTTGCAATTGTACTCCACCACTGTACCACAGGGACGACCTCCAAACTGCCTTAGGAGTAGCCAAGCTATGGCACAAAGTTACCGGGTCCCCTTCCCACACTCGTGTAAAAAGCCTCTAAACCCTAGGCTAGGTGCTTGCTTGCCAAAAGATGCCTGTCCTTACCGTCTACTCAGCAGACACCAAGAATGAGGATCACCCCATCGACAGTTTCCATCAGCCAACACTGAAAATTTCAAAACAATAAAACAAAAACATAGTGCTAGTGCTTCCACTCAGGGAGGGAGAAGGTGCAAGCGCAATAGAAGGGCACCCCCATGGGCCTGTGCTGTTGGCCTCCCGGGTTTGCAGTGCTTCCCTCCCACCTTTCCCCTCGACCACGTCTTTCCCTACAACGGGCTCCCGCACCTCCATAACGCTAAATCCCCAGCCGAGGTGCGGCCGGCTCCTCCCAGCCTTGCCCCGGACGTCCCTCTGGCCCAGCCTTCCTCTCGGCGGGACCCCGGCGAAGAGGGCCCCCTCCACCGTCCAGCTCACCTCCCTATCCCTTCCCCGGCCCCTTAGCTCCCCTGCAGGGCTCTGTCCCGAAGCCGAACCTCGAGGAGCCAAGCCCACGAGGCCCGTCGCGGGACCCACACCCCCCTTCCTTCTCCCAGCACCTCGTCCTCCATGCACCCGGCCCCCGGGGCTCCTCGTCGTCGTCGTCCCGACTCGTACCGCCCCCCGTCGGGGGCTCCACCCCCCGCCTGCCCCCGCCCCCAGGACGGCCCCCTCCCCACTGCGCGCCGCCTGCGCCCTCTGCCCCGGCACGGGACTCTCTTTGGCCTCCGTTCCCCGCCCAGAAGCGGCAGCGGCGGCGGCAACGGCTGCGGCGGCCCCAGCAGGAGCAGCGGCGGCGGCGGCGGCAGCGGCGGCGGCAGCAGCGCCGCCCCGGCCCCGCCCCGCCGCCCGCCGGAGCCCCACGCCCCGCCCGCCCGCCCCGCCGCCGGACTGCTCCCCCCGAAGCCCACCACTAAGCCCTCCCACTCCCCGGCCGCGATCCGCTCGAATCCAGCTCCGCTGGGCCTGCTGTCCGTTCCTCACGCCCCTTAGGACCCGGGGTTGGGGAGCCCTGGGGTTCGCGGCCCTCCCTCTCCCTCCTTCTCCAAGGGCCGGGGGATTGCCCCTGATCCCGAAACCCGGCCCCGTAACCGGAGCCTCCCTCCTTCCAGCCCTTGGCTTCGCTCGCCGACCCCTTGCCTCCAGGCCTGGCGCGAAGCGGGTGGAGGGCTTGCACGCCGGATCTCCCCCTTGGCTTGCCGGGGCTAGTGTGAATTGCCCCCATCTCATCTTCCTTCAATTTAAGCCCCCTCCCCGCCGCGCCCGGCCCGGCGGCCCCCGCCCCTAGAGCGAGGGCAGCGGAGCCAGGGCGCTCCGAAGTCATCCCCCGCCTTTTTTTCCAGGGACTCGGATAATTGCCCCTGCCCCCATCACAGCACTCCCACTCCCGAACCCAGGCCCCGCCGCCACCTAGGGGTACCCCTTACCCTACGGTTACCGCACCCCAGCGCCGGGAAGAAAGCAGCCCTAAAGAGCACCCGTCGCACCTCCCCTCTGAGGTTGGAGGGTATTTTCTCCTGGTCTCTTCAAGACTTCATAACGGACACCCCCCCCCCCCAAAAAAAAACAATCCTTTTCTCGCCCTGCCCTGCTAGCCAGCCTCCCTTCGCGAAGATCGTCGGATCCTTGGATCCGGGGTTGCGGTCAGGTAGTTAACAAGACCATAGCCTCCACCTCCCTTTCCGAGGAGTGGGGTAATTCCTATGGTTCCCCCCCAGGATCAACCGACCCCCGTTTCCATGGAGACCCCCGCCCAGCCGGGAAGAAGACTCTCTCGGATCGTGGCGAACAAGACTCACCTGGCTAAGAGAGAAGGGGGTCGAGGAGGGGGTAGGGCAAGGCAGGGGATGGGGTACGAAGGTGGGAAGTGGAGGGGAGCTGTCCCGAAGGGAGGGGCGAAGACAGAGCAAGCTCCAGGGAGCGCTACGTCCGGGGACACGAAGAGGACGGCGCCCCCGGGGGGCAAGCCGAGCGGCCGCAGGGAGAAGAAGGGACAGGGTTGGAGAAAGGCTTAAGATAGAAAGAAGCGGGTGGGGGGATACGAAAAAGCCGGGGAGTCAAAAGGGGTGGAGGGGTTGGGGGAGAGAGAAAAAAGACGCACCTGTTCCCGGGTCGGCTCCGCGGGGAGGCTCAGGCCGCCACCCGGGCTCCCTCTTACTCTCTCTTAACCGCCACCCGCCTAATACTGCCCAGATCTGATGCCCCCCTCCGCCCCTTATCGCCACCGACCTCCTTCTCCTCTCTCTCGTCGGCGGCGGCGGTCGGACTCTAGGAACTGAGAGGAAGAAGGGAGGGCTCAGCAAAGCGGAGGAGAGACAGAGCCACACACTGGCAGCAGCCGCGGCGAGCGAAAGAGTGAGGGGGAGAGCGGTGTGTGTGTGTGTCTGTGTGCGAGCGAAGCCTGGTGGAGTGGGTGCCGGTCGCAGGGCTCGACGGGAAGTGGAGTCCGGCTGGGTCCGCAGGCGGCGCCAACCCCCGCGCCATCGGACTACAACTCCCAGAATGCCGCCTACGCGGGTTGGGGGGAACGGGGAGGAGGAGGCGAAGGGAGGGAGCCAGCAAGAGAGGGAGGGACGAAAGCAGGGAGCAAGCGACGGCGAAGGGGGCAGAGCCAAGCAGCCCCGGTGACACTGGGAGGGGAGGAGAGGAGGAGGGGATCGCTCAGAAGACCGAGCGGATTCCGGAGAGGGAGGCAGCAGTGGCTGCAGCAAGCCGGGCAAAAAGCTAGACTCCCGGGAGAGGCGGAGGCGCTCAATCTGCGGGGCTGCAGGAGCCCCACGCCCCCCCCCACCTCGACGTCCCTCAAAAGGGGAGGTTGAGGAAGAGAGAGGGTCAGTGAGTCGGGGCCAAGGGGTTCTCTCTCTTTCTTCCAAGGCTCTCCACCTTATGCCCCGACCTGACTTTCTCAGGCCACTGGTGCCGATCCAGTGTGCAAATCTGGAGACCCCAGATCTCCTCGCCCCGGCAGCACAGAACAGACGCATTCAGTACCCTTCTCCCAGGGGCCTGAGGGAGGCTCCCCTTGCAGGCAGGGCGTGACTCCCCCTTCTTCCCGCCCCCCCTACCGTCGTCGCCACCCCCCCATCTCCCTCCCCGGAACCCCTCCCCTGAAGCCGGGGCTCGCCTCTCTCTCTCCCCGCCGAGACACGGAGTCCCTCTGGGGACGACTACCCAGCCCCCTCCCTTATACTGGGCCCCTACCCACCAGTATCCCCTTCTTAGCGTTGCCCCCTCACCGAAGTAATGGTGGGGGCGACCTGGGTTGGACTGGTGTCTACTTTCCCTCCGAGGCTAGCCGTCCTTCGCCAAGCCGACCCTGTGTAGAAATAGAGAAGCACATTAATACTCCCGTCCCCCCTCCCCCCCAGGTTTGGATACCCGTGGAAGTGGCTCACAAGAAAGAGGGGTTGGTAGTGGAAGTGAGCTGGGGGTGAATCCCAATCTTCAAACCTCATCCCTGCCGTGGAAATCCAGGTATTCGTCCTTTTGCTTAAAAGCCATTAAATCGCTTGGGTGGGGGGGGTAAATTAAGCCCCAATGTCCACGCGACTTGAAGCGACGCTACCTTGTAGGAATAAGATACGAACCAGGTTGCCGCCGCGAGAAGGAAAGTATCCCCCCCGTCGCCGTCCACCCCCAAAAACACATACCCCTAGGAAAGTCAGATGGCTGAAGAAGGAGGAAGACGATAGGAGTGCTGGAGAGTAAAAAGATTGTGGCGGGGAGGGTCCGCGGCCCCCCCACGAGAGCAGAATCCAGATGCTAAGAGGTGGGTGGGGGGTGCAGCAAATCGTAGACGGTGTCTTTCCTCGCTTTTCCCGGAATCGCTGCCCGGATCACCGTCTAACACTCGGAGTTGCTTACCACTCAGTCCCCTAGCCCCATTTGTTCGCGTGAGGCGGCCAGAGCCCGGGAAGCCCGGGCACAAACTCCGCGGAAGCTGGCCTTCGCTGTCGCCGCGCTGCTGCGGGCCTCCCTCCCTCCGCTCGCGGCCCCGCCGATCTACCTTCGCCCCCGGCCCCCGCTCACAACTCCACGCCCCTACTCCACCCCTGGCTCTCCCTCCCCTCGCCCTCTCCCTGCGGGTCCGGCCCAGCCCCTAACGCCGCCCCGCCCTACCGCTCGGTCCAGAGCCCAGCAAGTGCCCCGAACTCGCCCCCCGCCCCCACGCCCAGGCCAGTCCGGCCAGGCCTGGTTTCCCCCTCCCGCCGCGCCCCGCCCCCGAATCCACGTCCTACTTCGCCACCCAATTCGGCCCGGTCCCGGTTCGGCCCGCGCCCACGCCACCGGAGTCCCCGATTCGGTCCGGTGTACGGCCACCCACCCCGCCCTTGCCTGGGTGCCGGCCTGGCCCGCTGCCTGCGCCCGCCGAGCCGGCCCAAGCGCGCGGTCCGGGTCCGGGTCCAGGTGCCGGCCTCGGTCCCGGCAGCATTGCCGCAACTCGCCACGAGGGCTCGTTCCACGCAAGATCGGAACCCACGCAGGGTGGGGGCCGCGGGAAGCAAGTTTCTTTATCCTCCCCCCGCCCCCGCCGCAGGGCCGCACCGTTCCCCCACCATCCCAGCCTCACGGCGCCCCCTTTACCTGGGCAGAGCCCCCTGCCACTGTTGCAACTTTGCTCTTCTCCACGCCGCCGGGGAAGCGGGCGAAGCAAGAGGAGGGAGGTGGCGGTGGGGGGGGGGCGGGTGCTGGGATCAGGCCGCTGGGCTCCGGGAGGACACGTGGGGGAGGAGGGGAAGAAGGAGGAGGAAGGGGGGGCGGGCCTGCAGTTCTCGGGGCTCCCCCTGCCAGCCCCGGGGAAGCCGGAACCTCACCGGGCAGCCGCAGACCCCGCACTGGCCACGGGGGAAGAACGGAGCCACCTTCCTTGGCCAGCCCCTGGCTCCAGGAAGGGGGGTCGAACAACGCGCCGTTCGAGTCGGAGAGCGAGCGTTTTCGCTCTTGCTCTGTGCGACTCTCTTCCCCCTGTTTAGCCTCAGTGTATGTTGGGGGGGCGCGAAGGGTCTTGCGTGCGGTGGGGGAGACTTCCCTGCCGGACGCCCCTCCCCCGGCCCCCTACTTCCCCACCCTGGGCGACCTCAGTGCGTGGTTCTGGCGCTCAGGCTCCGAGGCCGCCGGCGGGCGCAGCCCCAGCCCCGGCGCCAAAGTGGGACAGGTGCTGGGGAAAGGAAAATGCCGGGGCTCGCCGCCTGGTCTCTCATCTCCCGGGCGGCCCACCCTTGGTGACAACCTCCCCAGCTGCAAACACCCTGGGCCACCCTAAGTAGGCAGCCCCCACCTGGGCGTGGAGGCATGTGGGGATGGAGGGATCTAGAGACCCAAGGGAGGAAGAAGGAGGAAGGGGATGAAAGGTCTGTGTAAAGTGGGAAGCCTGTACGATTTGGAGCCAAAAGCCCAGCTCCAGAGGACTCGGCTTCTGCCAGCTTTCCTTGGGCTCCTCAGTCACCCATCCGAGCCCCCTTGACCCTTACCCTCTACACTAACGACTCCCTGCCTGGCCAAAGGAATAAACCCTTGTGTGTGTTTACATCCCAGGCCATCCCTGGGACTGAAGGGCTGAGAAGCTTGCGGTCCACAGTCGAACTCTGATGACTTTACATTGACTCCGAAGAGAGCAGCTAGCAGCTTGCGAAGGAGCTGAAGCTGCCGGCCGATTTGCTTTTAGTCTTAGGGTGTTTCTTAGCGGCTCTAGCCCTGAGCCCGTGATAGGGACTTCAAAGGCATTGCCTCAGCCTAGAGGGTATTAGGGGAGATGGCCAGCAGTTCCTGGAGGATTGCGTGCTTTGTAAACGGAATTTGAAATGAATAGCAGGAATTTGAAAAAAGTCTTTATGTGCAGATATATTGATATTATTTATTATATATTTGTCCATGCTGAGGAAGTCAGACGGGTCATCTGGACTAGAAGGAAGCCCTGCTGGATTAATGTCTTCCTCCTCCTCTTCCCCACCCCACCTCCCTTCTCCTAGGCCCATAGGTTCCATCTCTCAGCTGCGATGTGTCTTCTCTCCTTTGGAAGTACTTTGGAGATGGCAGTTGAGACTTGCCTGGTATGTCTCCCTCACCTGGCGTGAGGGACATGGGTAAGCATTGGAGCAAGTTATCTAAGTCTGCAGTGGCTTTGCTGTGGCCTGAGGCCTGGTGTTCTAGGACCTCTCTTGCTTGTCCTCATCACCCTCAAAATCTATTGCCAGCAACGTGGATGTGATGCTGGCCGTTTTATTTTGCTTTGGGAACCTCTCCTCAAGACGTTCTACTTGGCCACTACTATCCTCTTATGCACCTCATCCCCACTCCCTGCACACCGCACACACACACACACACACCCCTACCTTAAAAAATATTTGGCCTAAGTTGCATCGAGGGGAAAGTGAAGATCTGGAAATGATCTGTGTAAGCCAATCAATATATGAACTCAAAATCGTCTCCATGGGGCCTAATGATACAGACCCCACCAATTCTGCTTTGATTTAGGAAGAGTTTACTGTCATCGCTGATTTTAATTAACCCAGAAATTACTAACTCTCCACTTCTTGAAAGCCCTTAGGGTGTTAGGGCTACTTTGCTCCTTGATTTGAGGCCGAAACAGATCCTGAACACCTCCATTCGCACTAGTCTGTGTCTCACCATTTGGCTGCCTCCTTTGTCTGGTGAAACTAAGGTTGGGGCAAGATGATTATTTCCTGGCTGAAGCTCTCGCTCCTCTGAGCCCTTTCCTGTTGGGGGCCAGGCTTCCTGCCCTACAGGAGATGATGGGAAACCAAGGAGCAGGGTGGGGAGAGCTGTGGGAAACCCTATGAAGAATGTAGATATTAATGATTATTTTATTTGAGGTTAGAACCACAACATAACCATAATAATAATAATACCTACCTTTGTATAGCATCGGAGTGTTTACAAAGCTCTTTCATTTGTGTTATTTCATGTGTTTCTCACTATAACTCTCCATGTTGTAATTGAGGAAACTGAGTCTATGAGCATCTATGAGTGGCTTGCTCAAGGTCACGTGGCTAGTGAGTTCCTGAGCCTGGACTCAACCCCAGTAGTCCTAACTCTACATCCGGGGTTTTATTCGGTATGGTATAGCGCCTCCATGCCATGCCAAAATAGTTTTTTTCAGGCAACCTCCGCCTACCGGGTTCAAGCAATTCTCCTGCCTCAGCCTCGCAAGTAGCTGGGACTACAGGTGCACCCCCACGCCCAGCTAATTTTTGTATTTTTAGTAGAGACGGAGTTTCACCATGTTGGCCAGGATAGTCTCCATCTCTTGACCCTGTGATCTGCGTGCCTTGGCCTCCCAAAGTGCGGGGATTACAGGCATGAGCCACCACGTCTGGCCTGTTTTTCTTAATTATTTCTCTCATCAGTAACATCTACTGAACCAGGCCTGGACTCTCAGAGAGGCAGCTTGGTGTAATGGAAAAAGGATTGTTTGGGAAAGTTGTAAGAACAGGTCTTAGTCCTGCCTTATCCATAGCTAGCAATGGAACCTCAAGCAATCCCTGACATTTGACTGAGTAGTGCCAGCCTGATGCCAGGTACTGTATTTTGGGTCTTCTCTTTACCTCTTAAATATGGCTATCAATGTACCTGCCCTACCTCCCTCATAAAAACATCCCGTGAGCAATGAGGTATTGATGGGAAAGTGTTTTGTATACCATAAACTACTGGATTCATGCTGGAGCTTTTGGTTTTTTGTTTTGGGTGGTTTTTTGTTTTGTTTTGTTTTGTTTTGTTTTGTTTGAGACAGGGTCTCACTCTGTTGCCCAGACTGGAGTACAGTGGTGCAATCATGGCTCACTGCAACTTCAAACGCCTGGGCTCAAGCGATCTTCCTGCCTCAGCCTCCCAAGTAGCTGTGACTACAGCATGCACCACCACGCCCAGCTAATTTTTTTACTTTTAGCAGAGACAAAGTCTTGCTATGTTTCCCAGGCTGGTCTTGAACTGCTGGACTGAAGTGATCCTCCAGCCTCGGGTCCCAAAGTGCTGGGATTACAGGTGCGAGCCACTGCAGCTGACCATGCAGGAGTTACTATCAGTGTCAGCATCACCAGCCTCCCTAGGTGTAGCACAGAGACCTAAGAGTGGCACAGGTCTGGGCCCTGCCCTCCTGAAACTTACTAGACAACACAAGACATGGCAATGGGCGGGGACGGGGGGTCACAGGGTAATTTAGGCCCCAAATCAACCGCTAACTGAATCCATAGGTAATTAGTTTAATTCTCTGCTTCGTTCTGTAATCAGAAGCCTTGTCTCACTGGTAAAACAGCCTAGCCCTATGACAAAACAAAACAAAGCAAAAATCCCAGTGGTTTAGATGTTTACAGTTATCAGAATGAAGCAAATTTGAAGCTTCTAGTTGTCCCTTCGTTCCCTGCACCTCAATCAATTGAAGGTGAACTTAATTTTGGAACTTAGGATCTCAAGATTGTCCAAGGGCTCATTCTAAGTTACCTGCCTTGAAAGGGAACGGGGTAGGTGGGGGGTGGTGGGGGAAGGGAGAGACAGAAAGAGCTGTGCAAGCTACAGAAAAGAGTAACCATGTGTTATATCTGAGGTCTATAGTGTATCACTTTATGTTAAAGGGCAAGCAGGGTTGGGGAGGAGTCCATGCCCCTATTTGCTATTGGTAAATTACAAGCCTTTGTTGTAAGCAGGGTCCCTACAGTAGATACATTCCAGTAGCCTACAGAGTACTGGAAACTAAGTACTTACTGGCTCCGGAGAACAAATGGCCCGGTCTCTGCCCTCTTAGAGCCCCAGGTGTGGATAGGGAGACAGCGTATCTGTTAAACTGAACTCTGTAAACAACCAACAACCTTTTTGGATTTTATAGCCAAAGGAGTGAAAATGAGGAAAGGGGCTCAAATCGCCACAGAGGCCTCACCAGGTCAAGCCCTTCAGCTTGCTGAGCACTCCCCTCTTCCTTGAGACTCCTAGGCTCTAAACAAAGTTCTTTTAATTTTTTTTTTCACATTAGAGGCAGGGTTGGGGAGTGGTCTTGCTGTGTTGCCCAGGCTGGTCTGGAACTCCTGGGCTCAAGCGATACTCCAGCCTTGGCCTCCCAAGGTGTTGGGATTATAGGTGTGTGAGCCACTGCGCTCAGCCAACAAAGTTCTTAATCAAACATGCAGTGCTAAAGGTGGAAGGGACTCTAAGAAATCTACCCTTCTGCAAAACTGGCTATGGTTGGCCACTGCCAACAAAGTCAAGTCCATGAGCCTTCACCTAGCCTTCAGGGCCCTCCCTGTTCTAGTTCTAGCCTTCTTTCCTTCCATGTCACTCATAAGCCCTCTTTTCTGATCTGACTAGCCCCCTCGGCATTCCTGGGATAAGACATGCACTTTGTCAGCTCTGCTTCCTCAGCTTTAAAAAAAAAAAAAAAAAAAAACTTAAAAAAATTGTAGAGATGAGTTCTTGAGTTCTCGCTGTGTTGTGCAGGCTGGTCTTGAACTCCTAGCCTCAAGCAATCCTTCCCTCTTCACCTTCCAAAGTGCTGGGATTATAGGTGTGAGCCACCATACTGGCCTCCCACAGACTTTTTTTTTTTTTTAAGATGGGGTTTCGCCATGTTGGTCAGGCTGCTCTTGAACTCCTGACCTCAGGTGATCTGCCCACCTTGGCCTCCAAAGTGCTTGGATTATAGGCGTGAGCCACCGCGCCCAGCGGACTTTTTTTTTTTTTTAAGATGGAGTTTTGCTCTTGTCACCCAGGCTGGAGTGCAATGGCACAATCTCGGCTCACTGCAACCTCCTTCTCCCGGGTTCAAGCAATTCTCCTGCCTCAGCCTCCCAAGTAGCTGGGATTACAGGCACGTACCACCACTCCCAGCTAATTTTTATACTTTTAGTAGAAATGGGGTTTCACCATGTTGGCCAGGCTGATCTCAAACTCCTGACTTCAGGTGATCCACCCGCCTTGGCCTCCCAAAGTGCTGGGATTACAGGTGTGAGCCATTGCACCTGGTTCCTCCCACAGCTTTTTATATGTCCTTCTCAGCTTATTGAAATCTCACTCAACCGTTACACAGCTCTTGAGGCCAGGCATGGCAGCTCGTACCTGTAATCCCAGCACTTTGGGAGGCCAAGGTGGGTGGATCGCTTGAAGTCAGGAGTTCGAGACCAGCCTAGGCAACATGGCAAAACCCCGTCTCTACTTAAAAGACAAAAATTAGCCAGCTGTGGTGGTGCATGCCTGTAATTCCAGCTACTTGGGAGGCTGAGGCAGGAGAATCACTTGAACCTGGGAGGCAGAGGTTGCAATGAGCTGAGATCACACCACTGCACTCCAGCCTGGGCAACAAAGTGAGACTCTGTCTCAAACAACAAACAAACAAACAAAAGACCACTCTCTCATGCCCCTTTCCCTGATGCCCACACCCTTCCTAAGGAAGTTGACTGCTCCTCTAGGATATGCCTACAGTTTTTAGCTTGTCCCTTTAGTTAGCACTTCTACACTCTGTCTATCTCTCCGACTAGACTGTAAGTTCCTTGGATGAAAGGACTCAGTATTTCTCATCTGTGTATCACAGCCTTCTTTGTCTCCCCACAAGACCTCCCACCTTGGCACAGAGTAGGCACTTGTTTTACAGTGGAGAAACTGAGACCCATACTTGACTTCTCTTCTTGCCAAAGACTCATTTTACAGTCTTGGTCTCTTTTAGTCTTTCTCTTCCCATTCAGTGGTTAAGCACACAATCTCTGAAGTTAGATAGACATGGTTTGAATACTGGCTCCACCACTTCCTAGCGCTATTACCTTGCATTCTTTTCGCTGAGCCTCAGTTCCCTCATTTGTGAAATGAGGGCTAAAAAGTACCTCCTGAAAACCTTATGAGGGCTGGGCGCCGTGGCTCACGCCTGTAATCTTAACAATTTGGGTGGCCAACGTGGGCGGATCAGTTGAGGTCAGGAGTTTGAGACCAGCCTGGGCAATATGGTGAAACCTGGTCTCTGTATATTAAAAAGAAGAAGAAGAAGAAAACGTTATAAGGATCAAATGAGTTCTTGTATGGTAAGCACTTGGAACAGTCCTTGGCACCTAGTAGATGCTACATAGTAGTTAAAAAAAAATAAGGGATTTTTACAGTTCAGAACTTCAGAGGACCTACTTCACTTAAGCCTAGGAATAAAACCCACAACCTGAACATAAAGAAAAAGAGATGTATTTTTGGCAAGGAGAGTAGAATAAAATTTAGCAAAAACTTTCAGCAAAATTATTACCTCTTGCCCCAAAGAGGCTAAAGGATATTGAGAATAGCAACCATTTCAGTGGCCCATATTAGTGGGTGCTCACCAAATTCCACTGAATTTGGGGTGCTGCTTTTCTCTTGCTGTGGTAGCGATTCTGTACAGGCATAGGGAGGTCACCAGGGACTGAGGTGCTTTGCAGAACCTGCTTATATCATACTTGATCCATTTCATGTACCTACACCTGCTTATATCATGCTTGATCCATTTCATGTACCCTCCACCTGGCCAAATCCTTTGAGCCCCACCTCCATGAAGCTTTCGGCTAATGCCTTCGCCTCTGAGACATCCTCTTATCCCTGAACTCTTGGTCCCCATAGATAAGTACTGCACAGTTTAGCACCTAGTGCTCTTCTGTGCCTATGCCTTGGTTAGACCACCCCATCTGACAGCAGGCACCTTGTTATAGAACTCAGCATTCCCCATAATGCCTGACAGCATTTGCGCAGACTGCACTCCATGAATACTTTGAGACTGACTGACAAGTAGGCATTGACCAGGAGCAGTGGGGACATGGGTCCCCTCAAGTCCTGCCCAGCATGCCTTCTATTAATCCTCTGTCCCCCTATACCACGCTTTTCAAACCAACCACCCACAGACACCCCAGTGTCTTATATCTTAGAATTTGTAATTATCTAGATAGCAAGGGCCACGTTTTCCCATGTCCTCCACATGGCCCGGCATAGAGCTTCCAGCATTAACAGCAGAGAGTAAGCACATAGTTGTCATGAGCTATAGATAACTCAGTAAAGATATCATTCTTATTTCGGTTTTCTCTCTCTCTCTCTCTCTCTCTCTCTCTCTCTCTCTCTCTCTCTGTGTGTGTGTGTGTGTGTGTGTGTGTGTCTCTCTCTCTGTCTCTTTCTCTGTGTGTGTGGGGGGGGGTGTGCGTGCATGTGCGGTGTGTGTTTATATGTATTCTTGTGTGTCTGTTCTTGCTCATTAAACTGCAAGAGCTCCACAGGAATTGTCCATTTCATGAAGGAAGTTAGAAGATAATTTAAAAAAACAAATTAAGGCTGGGCGTGATGGCTCATGGCAATAATCCCAGCACTTTGGAAGGTTGAGGCGGGCGGATCACGAGGTCAGGAGATCAAGACCATCCTGGCCAACATGGTGAAACCCCGTCTCTACTAAAATACAAAAAGTTAGCCGGGCATGGTGGTGTGTGCTTGTAGTCCCAGCTACTAAGGAGGCTGAGGCAGGAGAACTGCTTGAAGCCGGGAGACCGAGGTTGCAGTGAGTGGAGATCACACCACTGCACTCCAGCCTGGGCGACAGAGCAAGACTCTAAGACTCCGTCTCAAAAAACAAACAAACAAACAAAAAACCAAAACCAACAAACAAAAAAACAAATCAAAACCTGGGATTTGAATTTTTTTTTTTTTTTTACAATCTAGGAAGTGAATATTCTGCCTTTAGTCCACATTCAGTCTATATATACTCACCAAATTTTCTCAAACTTTAATATACATCAGAATCACCCGGGACAGCTCCTTTAAAATTCAGATTCCAAGGCACTGCCCCACTTAGGGTTTTATTGAATAGGTTGGGGTGGTGCCTCGTACTTTGGATTTCAAACTATCTCTACAGTAAATTCTAGAACCAGTGGGTTCTGGGACTACATCTTGAAGGACATTGAGCACTTTTTTTCTTTCCATCTTTGCCATAGATCCTCAAATGTTTCACTACCAAGGGTTTTATTATTTATTTCCCTTCATGGACCCCATTTGACACACAGTTATCTGTCACTTAGTATGTGCCAGACACAGATCGAAGGATTTAACAAGTATTAGCTTATGTAATACTCATAACAACTCCATCACGTAGATACTATTTCTTTCCCCTTTTATAGATGAAGAAATTCAAGTACAAAGAGATTCAGACTTGCCCAAGCTTGTCCAGTTAGTACATTTTTAATCAATTGAAGTCAAATTTATATAAAATTAACCATCAGGCGCAGTGGCTCACACCTGTAATCACAGCACTTTGGGAGGCTGAGGCAGGCAGATCACGAAGTCAGGAGTTCCCAATATGGTAAAACCCCATCTCTACTAAAAATACAAAAATTAGCCAGGCATGGTGGCGTGTCCTGAGTGCCTCAGGCTACTCGGGAGCGTGAGGCAGGAGAATTGCTTGAACTCGGGAGGCGGAGGTTGGAGTGAGCTCAGATTGTACCACGGCATTCCAGCCTGGGCGACAGAGTGAGACTGTTTAAAAAAAGGGGCTGGGGGTGGGCAGGCGCAGTGGCTCATGCTTGTAATCCCAGCACTTTGGGAGGCTGAGGCAGGTGGATCACCTGAGGTCGGGAGTTCAAGACCTGCCTGACCAACATGGAGAAACCCTGTCTCTACTAAAAATGCAAAATTAGCCGGGCGAGGTGGTGCATGCCTATAGTCCCAGGTACTCGGGAGGCTGAGGCAGGAGAATCGCTGGAACCCGGGAGGCAGAGGTTCCAGTGAACCGAGATTGTGCCATTGGACTCCAGCCTGGGCAACAAGAATGAAACTCCGTCTCAAAAAAAAACAAAAACAAAAACACTTTAAGGTGTACAATTCACTAGTATTTAGTACATTCCCAGTGCTGTACAGCCACTACCTCTCTAGTTCCAAATTGTTTTCATCACCCCAAAATGAAACTCCCTACCTGTGAAGCAGTTGCTCCTTGTTTCCCCCTCCCCTCAATCTCTGGCAATCACCGATCTGCTTTCTGTTTCTGTAGATTTACCTATTCTGAATATATCATTTAAACTGAATCATAGGCCAGGCATAGTGGCTCAAGCCTGTAATGCCAGCACTTTGGGAACCCAAGACAGGAGGATTACTTCAGGCCAGGAGTCCAAGACCAGCCTAGGCAATATAGCAAGACTCCACCTGTTTCCTTGAAGAACTAAAAGTAGAACTACCATTTGATCCAGCAATCCCACTACTGAATATCTACCCAGAGGAAAAGAAGTCATACGAGCTGGGTGCAGCGGCTCATGCCTATAATCCCAGAATTTTGGGAGGCCAAGGCAGATGGATCACTTGAGGCCAGGAGTTCGAGACCAGCCTGGCCAATATGTCAAAACCCCATCTCTACTAAAAGTACAAAAATTAGTCGGATGTGGGGGTACATGCCTGTAATCCCAGCTACTCAGGAGGCTGGGGCATGAGAATCACTTGGTCCTGGGAGGCAGAGGTTGCAGTGAGCCTAGATCAGGCCACTGTACTCCAGCCTGGATGACAGAGCACGACTGTCTCAAAAAAAATGTATATATATATATTATATATATATAATATATATATATTTTATATGTATACACACACACACATACATGTTACCATGGAATACTACTCAGCCATAAAAAGGAACAAAATAATAGCATTTGAAGCAACCTAGATGGAAATGGAGACCATTATTCTAAGTGAAGTAACTCGGGGATAGAAAACCAAACATCATATGTTCTCACTTATGAGTAGGAGCTAAGCTATGAGGATGCAAAGGCGTAAAAATGGTACAGAGGACTTTCGGGTCTTAGGGGAAAGGGTGGGAGGGAGGTGAGAGATAAAAGACTACACATTGGCCAGGTGCAGTGGCTCATGCCTGTAATCCTAGCACTTTAAGAGGCCGAGGTGGGCAGATTACTTGAGGTGAAGAGTTCAAGACCAGCCTGGGCAACATGGCGAAATGCTGTCTCTACTAAAAATACAAAAATTAGCCGAGCATGGTGGTGCACACTTGTAGTCCTAGCTACTAGGGAGGCTGAGGCAGGAGAATCGCTTGAACCCAGGAGGTAGAGGTTGCAGTGAGTTGAGATCGCACCACTGAACTCCAGCCTGGGTGACAGAGCAAGACTTCATCTCAAAATAAAATAAAATAAAATACTACGCATTGGATACAGTGTCTTGGGGAAAAGGGTGGGATGGAGGTGAGGAATAAAAGACTACACATTGGGTACAGTGAACATTGCTCGGGTGATGGGTGCACCAAAATCTCAGAAATCACCACTAAAGAACTTCTCCATGTAACCAGTCACCACCTGTTTCCCAAAAGTCCATTGAAATAAAAATAAATTAATTTAAAAATAGAATTTTAAAAAGGACTCCATCTCTATATTTAATTTTTTAAATTAAAAAGAATAAAATGGCCAGGCATGGTGGCTCATGCCTGTAATCCCAGCACTTTGGGAGACTGAGATGGGTGACTCAGTTGTCAGGAGTTCGAGACCACCCTGACTAACATGCTGAAACCCCGTCTCTACTAAAAATACAAAATTAGCTGGGCACAGTGGCACACGCCTGCAATCCCAGCTACTTAGGAGGCTGAGGCAGGAGAATTACTTGAACCCGGGAGGCAGAGGTTCCAGTGAGCCAAGATTGCACCATTGCACCCCAACCTGGGCAACAAGAGTGAAACTCTGTCAAAAAAAAAAGGAAGAAGAAAAGTTAAATGAAATCATACAATATGTGGTCTTTTGTATCTGGCTTCTTGTGCATGTTTTTGAGGTTCCTCCATGTTATAGCACATATCAGTACTTTATACCTTTATATAGCTGGATAATATTCCATTGTATGGATATACCACAATTTATTTATCCATCCCCAGCTAGTAAGTTTTTTTCTTTTTTCAAGAGACCGAGTCTCACTAAGTTGTCCAGGTTGGTCTCAAACTCCTGTGCCCAAGTGATCCTCCCACTTTGGCCTCCCAAAATGTTAGGAGTACAGGCATGAGCCATCACGCCTGGCCAACAGCTAGTAAATCTGAAGTCAGGATTAGAATCCAGAAAGTGGACAAGGCATGTGGCTCACGCCTGTAATCCTAGCACTTGTGGGAGACCAAGGCAGGCGGATCGCTTGAGCTCAGGAGTTCAAGACAAGCCTGGCCAACATGATGAAACCGTGTCTCTAAAAAAAAAAAATACAAAAATTAGCTGGGCGTGGTGGTGTGTGCCTGTAGTACCAGCTACTTGGGTGCTGAGGCAGGAGAATTGCTTGAACCCAAGAGGTCGAGGCTGCAGTGAGCCAAGGTCATGCCACTGCACTTGAGCCTGGGTGACAAAGTGAGACCCTCTCTCCGAAAAAAAGAAAATCCATAAAGTCTGGCTTCAGAATCTGTGCTATTACCCCTTCTGAGTTCCAAATACTTATCTACTTAAACAGGATATATTTCCAAGTAATGCTTAATTTGTCAGTTAAAAATGTATGATACATATAAACTTGCATCAGAACATCAGATCAGCCTGAGCCAGTCACACTGAAGTCATTTAATCCCAGCCAAAGCAAAAAAATCACTTGATGTTGTCATTAACCTGTGAAGCTTCATGCAGGTTCATGTATGGTTTCACTAGACTTTATGAAATACCAAACATAATTTATAGGCTTTCCAACAGACTTTTATGGGTTGGATCCCAGTTTGGGATCCATTGATTGCAAATCCTGCAAGACATTCACTCAACAAAGAGAGATTCCGTCAAGTTGCTCAGTAGACTACTGACAATCCAGAAAGTAAGCTCATGCAAATTAGATTCTTCACACCAAGCAGCTAAACAAAACAAAACAAAAATGATTTGGAGGTTCACCTTCAGCAAATTAGAAAATTCCAGCCCAGCAAGGTGGCTCACACCTGTAATCTTAGCACTTTGGGAGGCGGAGGTAGGAGGATCACTTCAGAGTTCAAGACCAGCCTGGGTCTTGAGTGCTTAAGAGTTCAAGACCAGCCTGGGCAACATAGACAGACCCTGTATCTAATCGTGGTGACCCATGCCTGTAGTCCTAGCTACGCAGCAGGCAGAGGAGGGAGATCATTGAGCTTAGGAGTTTCAGGCTTTAGTGAACTATGAACGCATCATTGCACTCCAGCCTGAGTAACAGTGACAGAATGAGACCCCGTCACTAAAAGAAAAAAAAAATTTTTAATTAAAAATTTCCATCCAGGTTGAACGCGGTGGCTCACGCCTATAATCCCAGCACTTTGGGAGGCCGAGGTAGGTGGCTCACCTGAGGTCAAGAGTTTGAGACCAGCCTGTCCAACATGGTGAAACCCCATCTCTACTAAAAATACACACACACACACACACACACACACACACAGACAAAATTAGCTGGGTGTGGTGGCGGGTGCCTGTAATCCTAGCTACTTAGGAGGGTGAGGCAGGAAAATTGCTTCAACCCAGGAGCCAGAGGCTGCAGTGAACCAAGATTGCAACACTGCACTCCAGTCTGGGCGACAGAGCAAGACTCCATCTCAAAAGAAAAAAAGAAAGAAAAAAAAATAAAACCAAATTCCATTCAGGCACAGTGGCTCATGCCTGTAATCCCACACTTTGGGAGGCCGAGGCAGGAGGACCTCTTGAGTCCAGGAGTTGAAGACTAGCGTGGGCAATATGGCAAAATCCTGTTTCTACTAAAAATACAAAAATTAGCTGGGCGTTATGGCATGTGCTGCAGTCTGGGAGGATTGCTTGAGCCTGGGAGGATGAGGCTACAGTGAGCTGTGATCGCACCACAAAATGCCAGCCTGGATGACAAAGCAAGACCCCATCTCAAAAAAAACAAAACAAACAAAAAACAAATATAAGAAAATTCCTAAATCTGATATGTCATTCTGCCTGAGTATTCTAGCTAACTAGAATTTCACCACTAAAGCTGGGCACCGTGGCTCACGCCTGTAATCCCAGGACTTTGGGAGGCTGAGGTGGGCAGATTGCCTGAACTCAGGAGTTCGAGACTAGCCTGGGCAACATGGCGAAAACCCATCTCTACTAAAAATACAAAAAAATTAGCTGGGCATGGTGGCAGGCACCTGCAATCCCAGCTACTCGAGAGGCTGAGGCAGGAGAATTGCTTGAACCCAGGAGACAGAGGTTGCAGTGAGCCGAGATTGCACCACTGCATTCCAGCCCGGGTAATAGAGCAAGGCTCTGTCTTAAAAAATATTAATAATAATTTCACCACTAAGGGTGCACATGGCTATGCCTTGGGGACCAAAAAGACAGCCCCTTAACAGCACCCCCCCCCCAAATGTGACAGCTTGTGCTGGACTTACCAGAGAGGCATTCCAGACCTGGAGCTGAGGTGAGAATGCTGTCTCAACACAAGGCTGATTGTATGATTTTATCTCCTGAATTTTTAAGCGTGTGGAAAAAAAAAACCAAACAGGCTTGCATCTCCTCTGGAGTTTTGTGATACACACAGCCTATGTCTGAGAGCCCCATTTGATGTTATTAGCATTGCCCTGTCCAAAAGTGTCCCCTGTTGCTCCATCAGAGACTGAAAAACCAGGCTGGATTCAAAACCATTAGCCCTGCCTTCACTTAGCAGAATAAAATGAACATCAAGGAGAGCCTGGAAAGAGGAAAGATGCCACGAAATCTGTGGCTGGAGAGGTGAGGGGTGAATGATGAGCAGTGAAGGCTTCTTCATCGCTGTAGCGCCATGACCTAGTAGAAAGCGTGGCACCAATAGGAAAGCCCTCAGTATGTGTTTGTTGACTGAATATCTGACTGAAAGAGAGCCTTCTTGGTCTGAAGGTCGTCATGGAGGTGTTGTAGAGCTGCTCCATGGGGACAGAGAATGGAGGGAAGTTGGCATGGGTCTGGAGTGTCCTGCCAAGACCTACACAGACCATGCTTTTCTCTGCCTGAAAATTTCTCCCAGGCAAAGTTCTCAGTGCCTGCAAGTCTCAAAAGTAGATTCCTCCAAGCTCACTGTGTACTTTATTTGACTAAACTCAACTCGGGAAACTTAACAGTAGCATACCGTTGTTGGGAGAATCCAACGAGAGCACCTACATGAAAGCATATTGAAAAAGAGAGGGGCTGGGAATTCTTGATAACTCACCAATATTGGCTTTGTGTGGTCTACGTGACCCTTTGTATGTGCCATTTGGCCAGGTAGGTTTCCATGTACGAATCCTAACCCTGAGCATGCTCCCACACACACACATTTAATAATGCAGTAGACTCCTGTGTGCCAAAACCCAAATAACTACAATCCTCAAAGAATCGGAATGCTTTTTTTTGCAATACAATGCAATAATCCCTTACATTTGTATAGGGCTTTGTGGGTCACAAAGTGCTTCCCCATCCATGACCCCATTTGTTTGTTGATTGATGTTCAGAACGGTTCCAAGGCTTTGCAGGATCCTGAAGGCCCTTGAAAAGACTCAAATAGCAATAACCTGTGGGGTGAATAGCCTTGGCTGTATGCTGAGCCTCTGAACACCAAGCCTCTTGTTGTGACAGAGACTTCCAGGGGTACAGCCACTTGCTGCCACAGACTTGCAGGGACTCATCAGCTCTTGGGAGACTGAGTTTATAGGACGTGATTCCTGCAGCTGAAAGGAGCTGGGACCCATCTGTACAAAATCAGTACTATAGCAGCAACAGAGGAGGCCAAAGGGTTGGCGTGCCCTTCCCTGATTGTATTCCATCACACATTTAATGGGCAGACAGTGAGCACTTGAGCTCCTTTCCCTGGCTTATTCTGGGTATTGAGGGTACAGACATAGCAAGACATGTCTGTCTCCTTCTCTCTCTCATACACACAGACACACACACAGGCTTCACCTGGAGCTCCAAACCTCCAGGGCTAACCTGGCTCTGTCATGCTCCTGTATTAAGAAGAATATTAGATAAACCAGATCCAAGGGATAAAAATGAAATTTGATAATGCATATTTATAATAATAGTAATCCCTCACATCTGTCCACAACTTAATAGTTTACAAAACACTTCCATCCCTATTCTTTTATTTGATCCTGGGTCTTGTCATCATCCTTCATATTCAAAGATCATCTTCTGATTGTGATCTCTATCTCCAGTGCTAGCGACGCAAGGCTGAGGCAGGACAAGGAAGCCCTCTGCTAACAGACTGACATCATGGTGGGGGTTTTTTCTTTTTCTTCTTCCCTTCTTTCCCTCCCTCCCTCCCTCCCTCCCTCCCTCACTCCTTCCCTCCCTCCTCTCTCTCTCTTTCTTTCTTCTTTTCTTTCTCTCTTTTCTCTTTCTCTCTCTCTCTTTCTCTCTCTCTTTCTTTCTTTCTTTCTTTCTTTCTTTCTTTCTTTCTTTCTTTCTTTCTTTCTTTCTTTCTTCCTTTCTCTTTCTTTCCCTCTTTCTCTCTTTCTCTTGTCTCTCTCACTGTTGCCCAGGCTGGAGTGCAGTGGCGCCATCTCAGCTCACTGCAACCTCTGCCTCCTGGGTTCAAC
>CAUYLG010074021.1:0-57508 GCA_963573385.1 Cacajao melanocephalus
TGTGGCACATATACCCCATGTAATACTATGCAGCCATAAAAAAGGATGAGTTCATGTCCTTTGCAGGGACATGGATGAAGCTGGAAACCATCATTCTCAGCAAACTGACACAAGAACAGAAAACCAAATACCACATGTTCTTACTCAGAAGTAGGTGTTGAACAATGAGAACACATGGACACAGGAAAGGGAACATCACACACCTGGGCCTGTTGGGGGTTGGAGGGCTAGGGGAAGGATAGCAGAGGGTGAGGGATTGGGGAAGGATAACATTAGAAGAAATACCTAACATAGATGACAGGGGGATGGAGGTAGCAAACCACCATGGCACGTGTATGCCTATGTAACAAACCCGCATGTTCTGTACATGTGCCCCAGAACTTAGACAAAGTATAATAAAAAAAAGAAAAGAAAAATTCCAACAATAAGACACATATGCTTCATTTCATGAGTTTTAAACCATCTTCTGATTCTTAGCATCATTAATGAATATTTATTGACTGCCTTCCTGAGTCTCTAAGTCCTATATACTGCATTTGGCTTGCAAAGTATCCATTTAGCTGAGTTACATTGATTGTACTGTTTCCTCACTATTCTTACCATAGCTATTTAGAGCCCTTCTGATTTCATAAATTTTCGATATGCAACTCTGAATGTGCTTAATTTTCTTTTATTGGAGTTTCTAATAGTCTTTGCATCTTTTAATTTATTCTTTATTGAGGAACCCAGACAAGGAAGGATAGTGTCCTGTTAATGATGCCACTTCTCACTAATGGCAGTTAGTATTTTTCTACTTATATCAAGCATCAGATCTCCCTGGGTGAGCACCCACCAGAGAGAAATGTCTGCAGTGTCCACAGAACAACCATCTTTCCCTCTGTTCCTGCCTACCTCTATTATCCTGAGAACCAGGATCTGAAAACACAGCGATTTTGAAGCCTCACTGAGATGTTTCTCTCAGATGCACTTGACCTTGTAGAGGACGAAGTGTGGTTTTGCTCTGCAGTGATTCATTGGATCAAATAATAAAGAAAGACTTTTACTCCAGCTATTTGTGAACAAAAATCAATATGCAAAAGATATAGCTGATTAGAATAGTTCATCTTTTCGATATTGGGGGCTATGTTGCCCCCTCAATGGTAATTTCAGTTGTGCAAAGCAAAATTTTGTTCTTAAGACACAGTTGAGTAAATACCTAAATCATGTTATGCATACTCAGGATTAAAAGAGGCCTCGCATGTCCTTTTGTAGCAGATTAGTTGCTGAAACATCTGGTAACCTATTCATGCCCCATCATCCCTTGAACAAAGAAAATGACCAAAACCCCCTAGCTTGGCATTCAAGGTACACAACACTTGTACTTCATTCTTCCTTTTCAGCTCTATTGTGCAAAATTTTCCTCTTACAATTTGATATTTATTATGGATTTTCCCCAGTGTTTTATGCTTCCGTCATCAGCGTACCATTGTTCTTGCCTATAGTCTCCTCCTGCTTGCCCAATACCCTTTAATCTCCTTATTTAATCATAGATATTTCAAGTTGAGGCAAATTAGACAACTTCCAAAACAAGAATAGGAGAAGACAAATGCAAGGAACTTTAGAAACAAAATTCTTGCTAAAGAAGCTTCAATTCCAAGTGCAGTTTTATCTGAATGATGTGCAGGACTGCATGTAGCTGGCTGTTGTTCACTAAAGTAGAGAACACACCTCATAGTAAATAGCAGGGGAAATGGACCAATTCTTAGATCGCCTGTCAGAGCCACTGCCCCTTTCTACAGGAAACTGTCTCACCCATAACCCTCATTAGTTGTTTGTAAAACCCCATGCAAATCTCATGCCTTTGCCCAGTCCCCAAGGAATAATAGGATTTAGGGGGACAATGATCCCCCCATAAGTAAATTTTCAGGCTGATTAGCAACAGTTGAAGTGCTAAATCTTGCAAAATAAATCATGGCTGGGTCAAGTAGATTCTCAGGAATTTAAGCTAAAACAAACAAACAAACAAAATCAGAAAGTAAGGCCATTACCAAAAGAAGGGATGATCAAAGAGTGCCTTGAAACAGAATTTAATCCATGACAGGTCCTAATATATCAAGACTGTGAGTAAACCAAACTTATGGAAGAGGAGCATCATCCAAGGAAAGAAAAATCAATGTATAGAACATCTAAAATAACAAAACAAGCCCGGACACAGTGGCTCATGGCCTATAATCCCACCATTTTGGGAAGCTGAGGTGGGCGGATCACTAGGTGAGGAGATCAAAACCATCCTGGCTAAAACAGTAACACTCCGTCTCTACTAAAAATACAAAAAATTAGCCAAGCCTGGTGGCACACGCCTGTATTCCCAACTACTTGGGAGGCTGAGGCAGAAGAATCATTTGAACCTGGGAGGCAGAGGTTGCAGTGAGCTGAGATTGCACCACTGGACTCCAGCCTGGGTGACAGAGCAAGACTCAGTCTCAAAAAACAAACAAACAAAAAGCACTGAAATATTTTAATGGCCCTGGGGTTTCAAGACAGAACTATTGGTCTGTCTTATCGGTTGCATTACATTTTACCCAAAATGTGGAGTCTATAGTGAATGCGGAAGACAAAATTGAATGAAGTTATCATTTCCTTTAAAAATCCTTTGGCAGAATGGCAATATAGACACAAATATTATTATTTTCTCCTAGCTTTGAACCAGTTCATGGTTTCTTTCATTAAGTACTAGATGAAGTGGCTGTCTTGCTTTTGGAAGAAATTTTGTGTGGAATAAAAAATATCTCTGATTCTTTAACCTCTGTAATCCCCCAGGATTTCATGTGATGTTTTCACTAGGTGAGAGAATGACCAAAAAAAATAGCAAATTCCCATTTTCCAGTTTATGGTTACTCCTGGAATATGCTAATTGAGTGTGGAACAGTCACAGAAATGTCTCACACATTTCAAATGTTTCACCGCTCCTCATAGGAAAGCCAATGAAATGGAATTTGCACAAATTAAATGTGCCTGTCTCAGAATGTGTCCTATGTCTTTATACATGTGCGTCTTCTTAAATAATCACTGATGCTTTAAGTGAAATAAGAAAGCATTAGTCTCTTTCAACCCAAAGAATCTAAAGAGACTGGAAAAAAATCATGTGCTTTATCAGTTTGTTACAGAGAAATTGGAAAGACAATTGGAAAGAACTAAAATTAGCTCTGTTCAAAAATTATCAAGGAGAAGTGTAGAGCATGCAGCTCACAAAAATGTTGTATGACAGAGCTGAAAAATCAGTGGACTAGCTCCTGGTTTTATTAAAAAGAACCCATTATTTTCAAGGTGTTTTGCCCATTATTGACTAATTATCTTGCTTTTGTTTGCCTTGTCATTCTTTATTTAATACACCATGTGCCTTCCCTTCTCCAAACTCTTGACCCACCTTGTCTTCCAACCATTGCTGCAGCAACCAACTTCACACAGGTGTAACTACAAAACTTCTTACCTCAGTGGCAGCATTTTTGATGGCCTTCTGCCCTGTGCCTCTCTGAGTATGCACTGGTAGTGTTGAACAGCTGCTGAAAAGCATCCAGCATTCACACATGTGCAAACCACAAGTGAGAAGGAGTTAAAATCCCAAAGAGTAACCTTTGATCAGTTTGGTGGCATGAAGGGAGATGTCCACAGACACATTCTTCTTCTGTTCCTCTGGTGGGTAATCCTACGGCACATTCAATTTGCTACTCAGACCACAGGTGATCACTCCAAAAACAGACCATAGAGCACGTTGATATATAAGCTTTTCTGCTTTCTCTGATTCCCCCTCTTCAGCCCCTTACTTCTATTGCCTGAGCTCACGTTCCAAAATAAGCTACCTAAATGCAAACTCTTCAGTAAAATTCTGTTATCCAAGGCTCAAATTATTCAAGGGGTACTCAAACTATAGCATACCCCAAAGTATGGAAAAAAATTATGAAAGCAACTAATATTTATTGAACATAATCCTTTTACCTGGTGATCAGCATGTGCCACCTTGTTTAATCTTCATCCCAATCTTTTGTTGGTTATTGTGTCCCCTTGTTCCACATTAGATATCTGAAGTTCTTAAAGGTAATGAAATAGACAAAGGTTACATGGCCAACAAGAAATAAAATAGGGACTTCACATCCTGATTGATTGCAAACCCACCTTCTTTTCACCTTGCCACAGAGCCTCTTTTATACAGGAAACAGCCAAAGTTGGCCTCTGTACATTGGCCCCTGGACTGTTTATTTCTTCACATCTGGGTGAGACCCATTAGCTTAACAGCTCTCTGTCACTAAACTCGAATTTTGTATGTCCAGTTGTTTCAACAGGGCTGTAATAAACAGATTTTTTTTTAGCCATTTAGAACCTGCTTGCTTTGCATACCCCACAAAACTGTGCCAACATCTGCTAATCATAGGTAAGATAAGCCCCTGCTCTATACATACCTCATGCTACTGCTGCCTTTTGCAGCTCTCTGACCCAGAGACTCCCCGTGCTGTTGAGTGATACCATGGAGACAGTCACTCCCTTTCTGATCTGTGTTTCCTTTAGGAGTTCCTTGCCCTCCTACCTTTCTGGGTGGCACCCCTGTCCTGCCCACTATATGCACACTTATCAAAGGGTCATCTAAAGAAAGCTTATATTTTCTATTGCCACCTCGTGGCCATATCTTTTTTTCTTGCTCAGCCTCAAAATCCCTGGAACCCCCTACAGTCCCACTCTAGCTTGACTGCTCTTCTAGTCTGTTTATCTGGCTACCATGATAAAAATTTACCTTAAAAATAGAGGAAAATTTAAGACTAATAAACGCAAGACTTGTTTGATAGACTAGGGAATAAATCTATAAAATGCATGACCATAAGAGGTGACCCAGCATGAAAATATAAATGAATGCCAAGAAAATTCAGATAAATTCAAAAACAACAAGGTCATACTGGCTTTTTAAGATTTTGAGAGTCACATGCACTTAATCTTACAGATTACAACCAAAGAAGTTAAAAATTTGAAATGAGAGACTTTTTTTTGTTATATAGTTATCTTCCATGGCTACTTAGCATATTTCTTAGTAACTAACATAATAATATTAGATGTTTATGAAAATAAAAGCAATGCTTTTTTATAGCCCATCCTTCAGTGTTACTAATATAAGGGGAATCTTCAGCTGAAGGACTCATGAAGCAGAACAACAGAGATGATTTTAAAGAATTTTTGGCCAATTTTGCTCCCCATATTTAGTGTTTGACTCTCTTCTAGCTAATGTAGTTTATTAATTTTTTAAAGTGCCTGTGCCACCAAAGATAAGACTATATTTGATTCAAGGCCACAAGTTGGCAAATTTAAATACTGAACTTTACTGATTTTTGACATTTCTATTGCCATAAAGTAATATTTCCAAAATAGTCTCAAATGTTCCTAAATTTTATGAACTGACATGTCACAGTCATCCTCAAATTACATATTACAAATTAGAACAATTACTGTATGGCTTTAGAATAAGGAAGCAGTAAAGAAATTGGAATATAATTTGGGTTGTTACAATGAATGAAGCATATGACTGGAAACTAGTAGATGGGTGTTTTAAACATCACAAATGCATAATGAAGTCTTATCCAGTGAAGAGTTTTACCACACGCTGCATGACTTTTGAATACCTCTTGCTTGCAAAGACTTCATATTACTTTATTATTTTTTCACTTCTACATTTTAAAATTTATCCAGATATGTTTTTCCTATTTCACAAAGCATTATCTTTCCTTCTTGTGTTATTCTCAAATAAGTCTAGTTGGCTAATAGTTAATCTAACATTAGATTTTATTCTAGCATCTTCTCGTTCTATTAATTTCCTGAGCCTATTGTATGAAAAGGCTTCTGGATTCTTACAAATAAATGTATTTATTATAAGTGGGTTTATTTATTATTAATGTTGTACCTAATATAATCATGCAAAGGTACTCAATATATAAACACGTATTATTTCAGTATTTTCTTCTTATTCCTCCTTCTTATTTTTCCTCCATATTACATATAAGGTTTTACATTGATTTGCTTTATTTTATATTTAATTAGGTTATACTATTTATGAATATCATCTTGTGAGTAAATGGGTATAAAAATATTTGTAACAAAAAGAAGGCTGTTAGGCCTGATAGTCATAAAAACCACTTTTTGTACTATTAAGAAACCATTATCTTACTTCTTCCTGGCTCTGTACCTCAAAAATCAGGTTTGATCACTTAACCTCAGACTTCTCAAATGTGAAAAGAAAATCATAATACTTGCCTCATAGGAATAGGTTGAGGCTAAAAATGAGATGATACATGCCAGAGTGCCAGGCCCATATAGATAGTCCTCTCTACCTTATTTATAGTTTGAAATTTTTCATTAAAAACAGGTGTTCACTCAAAATTCAGAACACAAACAACCCGCATTTTGAAATGAGCAAAAGACCTATACAGACAGTTAATCAAGGGAAATATGCAGATGGGAAATAAGCATCCAGGAAGATGTTCAAAACTCATCATTAGAGATATACAAATTCAAACAACAATAATGTATAATGACATACCTATTAGAGTGGCTCAAATCCAAAATCTGACAATACCTACTGCTGGGGAGGAGCAACAGCAATTCTTATTCATTGAAGGTGGAAATACAAAATACTACATCCACTTTGGAAGACAGTTTTGCAATGTCTTAAAAGCGAAACATTGTCCTACCATATGATCCAGCAGTTGCCTTTCTAAGTATTTAATCAACTAATTTGAAAACTCGTTCACACAATAACCTGTACAGGAAAACTTACAGTAGCTCAATCCAAAATCACCCACAAATGGAAGAAACCAAAATGCTATTTAATAAGTGAATGGATAAACATACTGTAAGATACTGTCCAATGAAATATTATTATTCAGTGGAATATTCATCAGTAGAATGGTATTGACATTTAATGATAAAAAGAAATATGCTATCAAGTCACTGAAAACACAGACGGATCTTAAATGTCATTGTTAAATAAAAGAAGCTAGTCTGAAGAGTTATATACTGGATGAATTAATTTAAGTGACATTCTAGAAAATGCAAAATTATAGAAAGAGTAAGCAGATAAGTTGTTAACAGGTGGTGAGTAGGTGAAGGTTTGAAGAGATGAGGCACATGGTATTACATGTTGGCTGCCAGTTGCCCTTCCTCAATATGTGGCTTAAAAGTGATGATATCATGAGGCGTAGAGAACATATTTACTCATGAAATGTTCATTGAATCACTTGAGTGAAGATGAAATTATACTTTAATTCCAAACTTGCTAAATAACTTGCTGTTATTACCTAAACTTGCTAAAGCACTGTTATTACTATAATAATTGATTATGCTATTAATAATCAGTATTTCTCACACAGATCCTCTCATCTATAACAATACCTCAAAACAATAGTGTAGGCTTTACTGTTTAAACCAAGCAGCCCATCTTGATATTTGTCAGACAAGCTTCAAATAATCTATTAGGAATCTGTTCTCCTTTAATTTTATCCCTGCCTATCCACACGAGATCCATTAGAAGGAACTGTCTAATATGAAAGCCACATAAAGTCATCATGAGTATACATACTTCTGTTTCTCATATGAGAGGGCCAACTTTCAACCTGTAACATTTTCAGCCTTTGGAGTCTCCAAAATATGTACCGTGGATGCCTCTAAATGTCTAACAATAATGTTGTAACCAAACAAAAGCTTGTAATGGATGAGTGCTGCAGGCTATAGCTTTCTTTTTGCCCACTAGGAAGAATTTTGGCATGATGCTCTCAATATCCTTTCCAGCCTTCCTCATCTCTTGCATTTCAAAAATGGGTGCAGAAAAAATAAGAGAGAGAAAAAAAAGAATGGGTGTAGGAAAGAAGGCAGGAGGAATCTAAGAGAGGATTTAGGAAATTATTGGTGTAGTGTACTATTATCACCTTCGTGGGGTTCCAAAATGCAAGGAAGAAATTTGACCCACATCCATGTAATTCTGAGTCTTACTGTCTTATTTTGAAACACAACCTTCACTGCAAAGGAACTAAGTTCCCAAGATCAGACCTTTACTGAGTAGCAGAATCAGGTCTCAATTCCAGTTCATACTGGTTATAAAATCTGCCCTACTTCCACTACACCAAAGATTCATGGTTCGCTTAGACAGTAATTTACCTGTCTGGATTCAACTGTCAGGTCTTACACTTCCCGGATTTGAATCCCAACTTTCTGGCCTGTGGCTAAATTGCCTAATATCTCATTGTCTCACATTCCTCATCTGTAAAGTGGTAATGATAATAATACACACTTGACAGGATTAATTGTAAGGAATAAACTGTAGAATCTGTGTAGAGACATACAAATATAAATTGACACATAGTAAGCACATAATACATGCTAACTAAGACTTGATTTTCCTTTGTATCACTTCTCAGTAACTATATGAATTATGTTGTCTTGCTAAATTTTTAAGGAAACAAAATATTGACATTAAATAAATATATTTCCTTTGTCATTAATTCCCATTTACTGGGACAGCTAAATCTCGAAAATGCAGTTAAGATGTTTCAAGAAGTTAGAGTGATTATGTTCTTTCCTGCTTATAGATGATACATTTTGTATTAAGTGATTTGGAACCTAAAAGAACTTATTTCCCAAGGAGTGCAATTTTCAGGGATACTTCTTAATTTAAATAAAGTATTGTCCAAGTCTCCTTGATTTAAAGAAATAATGATATTCGTCAAATTGAACACTTGTTTATGTTGCTTACTCTTTCCCATGTGGGTTTGCCATTGACACAAAAAGAAAATCAGCTTAAATGGAGTTATCACAGATGATTCACCCAGATAGCAAGGATACTTTATAAGCTGAAAAATCATCCAATAGGGAAAACACACAAACAACAATGAAAAGGTCTCTTATAATTCAGATATTATTATTATTATTATTATTATTAACTTCACAGGAGCAGTTGAACCACATTTTGCACGCAGTCACTAACATTTTTTTCTAACCATATTGAGAATCCTTTCCTCTTACAATCTGCTTTTGCATCTTAATGCTTTTGGGAAGCAGTGGGCTAAAAACAAAATTATTTATGTTAATTGTGCTGTGAACTGCATTAATAAAAAAGCTTAGAAAACATTTGTGATATTATGCATTTAAATTCTGTCTATATCTTCACCCTTCGGTGACAACAGCACTTGCACAAATGGTGAAAGATTGAAAATAAATTCATATTTTGTGACAAGCTTACAAATATGAAGGCAATTATTAATGGCAAAGCATGAACAAATGGAAAGCACTGGTTTTGCAGAAGAGAATTTCAAGTATACCACTGCATCCAAGAATAAGATTTAAGGGTAAAGCAAGTAACTCATCTACAAGAATTCCTGTAACTTAGACTGGAACAATACTCCCGCCACAGGTAAAATGAAGAGCCACATGTGAGTGTTTTAACAAAGGGATTAACGACCATCTATTCTTAACTCAGTCGCAGACAGAAAATCAGGAACTCTGACTGAAGAATCTGTCCACATCGGATGTATTAGTGATAGTGGGCCACAGAGAATGGAGGATAACTCATTGGTACTATGTTGATACTCTCATCTGAATAGCTACCCTTCTACAGTTGGCAATGGAGTCCATGCATAATATGTGAAACCGCTGTACAAGTGTACACTTGATTGTTCAATTAAAGTGATCTCAATTTAATCTTATTGCCATCCTATATATAGGAAGGACAAATATTATCTCTCTACGGATGAGAAAAAAACTAAAACCAGGGAAGTTGTGATTTGCCCAGAATAGCAGGCAACTATTCTTCTACATTAATACAATTGACTTTGTAAGAACACACAGTTTCAGAAAAATGCATAGATTTCCCTAAACCAAGTTTCCCAGGCTGAATTCCATTTCTCATGTATTGACCATACAGTAATATGTTACCCATTGGGTGGTGATACTTCTTTCTCTGCACAGCGCGATTTTGGCATCAGAATCATATTACTCATCTAGTGTTGCACAACAATATCACCACACACTTAGAAGCTTAACAATCAGGTATTCATTGTCTCACAGTGTTCATGGCTCAGGAATCTGCAAACAAAGGGTTAGTTTATCTGAGTTGCAGTACTATCTGAGGATGAAGTAAGGAAATTTCTGCTTCCCAACTCACTCAGGTAGTTAGCAGGATTCAGTCTCTTGCAGTGGTAGTAATGAGAGTTTTAGTTCTTGCTGACTGTTCCCTGGAGCTACACTCAACTCCTAGAGGCCACCCACAATTCCTTACAACATGGAGTTTTACAACATGGTCACTTGCTTCCTCAAAGTGAATGAGGGAGAGACTCCAGCAAGTCCAGCACCACAACGTTATGTAACTTAATCATATCATTATGTACAAGTCATCATGCATATCCTGTCACTTTTGTTGTTATATTGGTTAGAAGTGAATCACAGGTGTCACCCACACTCAGGGGTAGGAGATCACATGAACACAAAGAAGCAGGAATCATTAAAGCTCCTGTCTGCCATTGCATGAAATTGGTCTGTGCAAAAATTTAACTGCAAGTGGCCATAGTCACAATTAACTTATGAAATCATATCAATAATTTGTTGTATTTTGCCATTCTAATGCAAAGATTAACAAATTTAAAACTGTGCCAATATCAGTAGTACAATTATTAGATTCACCAATTCAATACAAAACTAGAATTGTTATGTAAACATTCAGTCTCTGTTTGGTGTTATGATAACTTGAAGTAAAAAAAGGAAATTAAGGAACATATAAAAAGTCTAAACATGTATCAATAATGACCATATTTAAAAGAAAATGGCAGAATTTATACTTGGTTGTGGCTCTATTGAAACACTTCTTATAAAGTGTAAGGGCACAGCTAAATTTTTGCACGGACTGATTTCTTGCATTGGCACATGCATTCACCGGCTGTGAAAGTAAGCACTGCCTCTGGTTAATAAGTGGTCGGTTGGGAAGCCAAAGCGGGCAGATTGCATAAGCCCAGGAATTTGAGACCAGGCTGGGCAACATGGTAAAACACAGTCTTTAATAAAATAAATACCAAAAAAAAATTTTTAAAGGAATAAAAGCCGGGCATGGCAGCTTACACTTGTAATCCCAGCAGTTTCAGAGGCGGGTGGATTGCTTGAGCTCAGGAGTTTGAGACCAGCTTGGGCAACTTGGTGAAACCCCTGTCTCTACAAAAAAATACAAAAATTAGCTGGGCATGATGGCAAATGCCTGTAGTCTCAGCTACAGCAGAGGCTGAAGTGGGAGGATCACTTCAGATCAACCAGGAGGTTGAGGCTGCAGTGAGCTGAGATCATACCACTGCACTCCAGCCTGAGTGACAAAGCAAGACCGTGTCTCAAAAAAAAAAAAAAAAAAAAAAAGGGGTCAATAACTCAAAAGAAGATTCTGTGTATGTATTAAACTTTTTGAGTTTAACTGTCTAAGATTAAATCTCACTATGTCAATGTCTGCTTAAAATCCTCCAATGCATTTCATTGCTCATAAAATAGTTCAAAAATCTTTAACATGCCCTGCAAGGCAGCACAATCTGATTTCTGCTCACTCTTCCCAATACTCTCTCCCCATACTCTTATCTCAACTACCCAATGCTTCTGTTAGCTTCTCAGACAACCCTCACTCCTCTGTAACTATAGCTGTGGGTGATCTCCATGCTCTTTCATCATTCATTCACTCTCTTCTCTATTTATTACTAATACTGTAAGTATTTTTACCCAGATAAGCCAAATTGTTTTGAAAGTACCTTGTTGAAGATGGAATTTATCTTACTTTGTAATTGCATACTCATTAAAAATGATATACATTATTATTTGATGAGTAACTTTCTATGTATTAGACCAAAAGTGAGTAAAGCAGAGATGGGAAAAGTACAATTATGTACACTGGTACATATTGCTCAGCACCATGTTTGGAACATAGTAGGTGTTCAATAAATGTGTTTGAAGATGAATGAATTAACCGAACAATGAGTCAGCCAAAAATGATTACCAGTGTTTCTACACAAGAACTTTGATCTCCAGTTTTCTAATTCAGTCTCCATAGTTTACCTTGCTTTCATTTTTTTTTAATTTTATTTTTTATTCTTTAGAGACATATTCTCTCTCTCACACCTAGGCTGGAGTATAATGGCACAACCATAGCTCACTGCAGCCTTGACTTCCTGGACTCAAGCACTCTTCCCACCTCAGCTTCCTGAGTAGCTTGGACTATAGATGCATGCTATTGTGCCTCACTCTAACTCAATGACTGTTCTATGTACTTGTAGAAGCAAACTGTAGTCCATTTTCAACAGGTGAAATTAAATGAGAAGTGTTTTTCTTTTTTAATTTGGATATAGGAACATAATTAAGACTTTGAGAATAAAAAATATACTACTTAAAAAATAATTTTTGACTCATTTTCAAAGATGAAAATGGTATTAAGATTCTGGAAGGAATGAGGACTTTTATTTTCTTTACAGACAGTGGGGCCCAATCTTCTCTTTTTTGTAGCTTGTGAGTATTTAGTATATAGTTTAAAGTTTGTTTAGGTGTCCACTGAAATTATACACACACACCTAACTTTGGCCCTGCAATCTCCCATTTAACAATCAGTCACAGAGGGGAAATATTAGAAGACCCATATATGCTGATAGTTGCTAAGCATTGTTATAAAATCAAAACACAACTGTCCTAAGTGGTATTTATTAGAATATGTTTAAATAAAATACATTATATCCAAATTATGGAACTATAGTATATACAAATTATTAAAAGAATGCATTAGCTCTTTATGGAAAAATGATAATATGTATTGTATAATTTCATGCAGTTAAAAAGGTGGAAGAGGCAATATTTCTTTATAGAAATGCTTCTTGACTTATAATGGGGTTATGTCATGATGAAACCATCTTAAGTTGAAAATATTGTAAGTCAAAAATGCATTTAATACACTTAACCCACCTCACATCATAACTTAGCCTAGCCTACCTCAAATGTGTTCCCAGCACCTTACATTAACCTACAGTTGGGAAAAATCATCTGGCAACACAGTGCACTGCAAAGTAGCAGTTGTTTACCCTCCTGATTGCATGACTGACTAGGTGCTGTGCCTCACTACTACTACTCAGTATTGTAAGAGTATCCTATCACTATTGCTAGCCCAGAAAAAGAGCAAAATTCAAAATAAAGTATGTGCCTGCAATTCCAGTGCCTTGGGAGTCCAAGGTGGGAGGATCACTTGGGGCCATGAATTTGAGACCAGACTGGGCAACATAACAAGACCCTGTCTCTACAAAAAGTAAAAGTTTATCTTGGTGTGGTGGCACATACCAATAGTCCCAGCTATTCGGGAGGCTAAGGCAGAAGGATTATTTGAGTACAGGAGGTCAAGGCTGCAGCAGCTCTGATTGCATTGCTCACTCCAATCATGGTGACACAGCAATACCCTGTCTCTAAAAATTTTTTTTAATATTGAAAATTCAAAGTATGATTTCTACTGAATGTGTATCTCTTTTGAACCATCATAAAGTTGAAAAATTGTTCTTGAACCATTGGTAAGTTGGGGCCTGTCTGTATACCCAAATATCAATATGGTCATGGAGAAAGGCGTGGATCAATTCAGAAAAAAAATTAAGTTTATTTCTGAAGAAATAGAATTATTGAAATGGGGAGATGTTATCTTTATATATTTATACTTTTTTTGAATTGCAATGAAGCATATACATGATCTTTAACTGTAACATAGAAATCCTTTTATTTGAGGAATAAGACAAATTTCCTAAAAGCTAAATCTTAGAGGCAGTTTTCATGGGAGTTAAATAATCAAAGAGAATTCATTCTTATATTACAGGAAAATTTGAAATACTAAAAGAAAACAAATTTTGTAAGACAGTCTCAAATACAATCAGCAATTATATTCAATTCAAATTCAGGAGGAAGAAAGAGATTCAAAACGATTCTGAGGTAGGTCTTTGTGATTTGTTCATTGTTATTTCATTCCAGCCTTGACGTGGAGTTAATCTGCTGTAATTCTGTTATAATTAATATATGCTGATTGTAAATAGATTTGGCATGATCCTGTCGCCCCTCCTCCTTCAGCCAAAAGATTCCCCATTTGCTGGCTCTATAAGGGAAATCCATGCGCTCTGCCATTGCATGTTGTTGTTTTGACTGATCTTAAGTAAATGTTTGTTAAAATCAAATAAAGATATCACATGGATCCTTTTGGATATTCCGTTTAACATCTCAGGAACTTCTGCAGAGAAATCTTGGTTCAACTATGTCTATTCACCCCAGGGTCGATCTTTCGATCAATATTACAAAGAGTGAACACATCTGCTATTTCAAAGGAGCAGTGGTATATGGAGTATGTGGAGTCAGCCACCCTTTCTCCTCCTCTGCACAGTGGTGGTGGGTGGGGCTAGTTAGAGCAAGACATCTCACTACCACTACCAAACATTAATGGTGTACTTAATCCAAAGAAAGAAAGCTCTTGAAATTTTAGGTCAAATTGCTTGTAATGTCATTTCCTCTATACAAAGCATCTCTGCTGATTTTTTTCTATTGGGACAAGACATTTGAGTCCTCAAACCATTTATGTATTATCCTTTAAATCTTAGATTATCAATATTACTTGAAACAAAAATCTGTACTTCAATAAGATGTTGCAATTATGGCTAAGGCTTATAATCTTTTCGTAAGTAGGCTGAATTTTAGAGCAATCTGGATGTTTTCATAAGGTGGCTTAGTCTGATTTGCAAGGGCCTCAATAAGGCAGACATTCCAAGTTGCCTCTAGTCGTGCAACAGAAAGCAGTGTGAAGGCCATTTATCCAGGGCATTCGTTCCTCGCTGGTTCAACCAAGCTCAAAGCACCTGTTTTCTTTATTAGCACACACACTGCTTGAATTACCCTGATTATTGCTTAAACTCTTCCTTTTACTTTGCCTGTGGGGACAGTCTGCCAATATTCAGGGCTTCAACCAAGAATGACAAGAACTCACAGGGGGCTGCATTTCACTCTTGCCAGCTGATGTAATAACTGGAGCAGAAGTATGAGCTAGTCACCAGATTTTCCCACTTGATTTCGGTGCTTATCTGTTCTTCTAAAAATACCCATAGGCATTTTTTATCAGTGTATTATAGATCAAACCACATCATTCGCTTCAATTGTCCTTAAGGCTGCTATATTTTTTAATGGCACCCAAATTTCCAAGCAAATGAGAATTTGCTGAGTCAAAGTTACCAAGTCTATCAATAACATGATGTCATTTTCAGGATGGAAAAGTTCACTTGAGTTTTAATGAGACATTTGTCTTCTGATATTTTTTGCTAGATTCTAAAAATAATAAGTTGATTATCTTCCTGAGAAATGTATGGGCTGAAAACTATGTAGCTCAACAACATCATTTTCATTGATACATCCAAGTAGCTAAAAGAGAGCCCACTGTATCCAAGGCATGATTGGGTTGAAGAGAGGCCATAAAGACAGAAAAAAATTGACCTGCCCCTGCCCCTTTCTCTACTCCAGGAGAATATAATTTAATTAGGAAAGGAAGAGCTCACCCAAATTACTAAGTAAGGGAGAAAGAATGAAAGAATGAAAGAAAGAAAGGAAAAAAGGAAAGAAAGAAAGAAAAAGAAAGAAAGAAAGAAAGAAAGAAAGAAAGAAAGAAAGAAAGAAAGAAAGATCTTAAAAGGAGATCATGGAAAGTGGTTTATTATCTAAAGAGAAAGAAAAGTATTTTTTGCCTGTGTCAAGGGGCAAAATAAGAAATCAGGAAGATGTCAGTGGAATTAGTGCATATTTGAAGAATAGATTAGAAAGAAATTGAAAGGGGATGCATCACAAGCAAAGTCTTCAAAAAATCTAGATGTCTTTGAACGTGATAATCTTTGCTCAGTTATAGTAAATCAAATAAGTATGTGTTTTAAAAGACTTTACTCGAATAATTCAGGGAATTGGTGATGCCCAAAGATTGTCCAATGCCTATATAACAAGTGTCTATGCACAAGAATAAAGTGATTACCAGACCATAAAATCTGAGGAAAGAGTAAACAGAAAGAAGATAACACAAGAAAGAGCAAATGCCCAATCTCCAAAAAACTAACATATCAGTTATCTTACGCTGCGTAACAAGCTATCAAAAACCTAGTAGTTTCAAACAACACACAATTATTGTCTCACAGTGTCAGGAGTCTGGGCACAGCATAAATGGGTTATCTGCTCTGAATCTTACAAGACTGCAATCAAAGTGTCAGCCAGCCTGTGATCTTTTTTGGAGCTGGGCATCATCTTCCAAGCTCATATGGTTGTTGGCAGAACTCAATTCTTTGTGGATGGTAGGACTGAGGCTCTCCTAGAGGCTTTCCTGGTTCTTTGCCATGTGGCCCTCTCCATAAACTGTTCTCAACATAGCAGCTTGCTTCTTCAAGACTAGCAGGGAGATTCGTTCTCCTCAGCTTCCTAAGGAATCTTTTACAGTATAAACATCTCATCACTTTTGCCATATAACATTACCTGATCAAGAGAGTAATTTCCAAACACATTTGCAGAAGGCTAATGGTTAGAATGAAGACACGGATCCCATTCATACTCACAAAGAGGAGAGTATACAAAGGTGTGGCCACTGGGGGTCACCTTAGGGTGTGTCCACCACACATGGAAACAATATAAATGGATTAATCTGGCTGGCATAATATTGTTCACAAATATAAATGGAGCATTTGTCTTTGTGCAACTATGAATTATAACTCGTTTTCCTTTATGTTTACAAAGGAATAAAACTTATACACAGTATCAACCTTAGACCTGGGCAACGAGATTGCTGTCCCTGGCTCTATACTGTAGAGGTCCCCACTTTAGCACTCTTCCAGCTGTGTCTCTCCACAGAAAGCAAGAAGTGAGGCCCAGGAAATAACCAAACTAGAGTTCTGCTCTGGATTGAATGTTTTTGTCTCCCCACCCCACAAATATGTATGTTGAAACTTTAATCCCCAAAGTGATGATATTTGTAAGTGGAGCCTTTGGGAAGTAATTAGGGTTAGATTAGGTAATGAATGTGGGGTTCTCTCTCTCTCTCTCTCTCTCTCTCTCTCTGTGTGTGTGTGTGTGTGTGTGTGTGTGTGTGTACCAAAGAAAGACCGTGTGAGCACATAACCAAGGAAAGAGTTCTAACAAAGAACCCAACCATGCTGGCACGTGAGACTTCAAGCCTCCAGAAACATGAGAACTGTGTATTGTTTAAGCCACTCTGTCTACGGTATTTTATTATAACAGCCTGAAATGATGAAGACAAACCCACATACCTCCACTTTTATGCTGCCCTCCAGGTACTCAAGTCTGCAGAACTCTCTGCCCAAATACCACAAAGCCACTAACAGAAACATGGAGCCCTCTTCCTCAGTCTGTCCTCCCAAGGGCAGAGCATGCTGTCGTGATGTACCTACCATGATATCCTGGGAGTAGTTCAAGGAGCAGCTCTTTAAAGAAGGCATTGGTTGTCAGAGATGGGACTTGTGGTGTGAGGTGTCCATAAACATGCTTCAGGCTGGAACCAGGGAAAGGAATTTCAGAGAGTTAGACATTTGACTGAGTATTCTTCACCCATCTTCTTCCCTCAAGCTCCACAAATGTTAGAGCTGGGTCTGTTTATATCTAGAAACTTGAAATCCCACTTTGAGCACATAATTTCATTTATCCTCATGGTCTCAAGTGACAACTCACTCAAATGTTTGCCCTGTTTGCTGAATGAGTAATGGCCTCTAGAGAAGTCAGAATGCAAAACCCTACCTCATTATAAAAGCAAACAAATTTTTAAAAATTGACAACCATTCAGGAAAAAAAAATAGTTATCTGAAGGATAATTGCGACATAACATACCTGGTATGCAGATGTCTTAAACCATACATTTTTAAGGGAATAAAAAGATGTGTGAGAAGTAGTTTGTACTCTCATCAGGTAATGCATGAGAGATATAATAAAATGTTGACTGTAAAACTCCAAAGAGCCATTGGGGAAAAAGAAACAAAATTTTTCACAAAAATACATTAACTGAAAATATTGTTCAGAAGATGAAAAAACAACATTTCTGACTTTAGGTTTTAGTGTTGAGCACAGGTACTTTTGTGCAGCCCTATTACCAGAAGATCATAAGAGAATCAGGTATTAATACTACCCCTTGGAGGCTGTCCTGTCTGTTTACAATATGGCATTAGAGAGGTTTCGGAACTCAATAGCTTTCTTCCAAGTTTTCATTTTCCAACTTCATGGCCATTCCAGATAAACATCTGTGCTTCATATCGTGTGCTGGGCACATTGCTACTGAACTGATATCAAATGGCTTTTCCTCCATCTGGTGCCTGCTGAGGTAACACTTGATTAAAAAATTTTAAAAAGCAATTCAGTCAGACCTCAACTTCCACTGTGTTTGACCCTTAAAAGGAAAAAAAACATCGGAGCAAACACTCAGCTAACATTAATAGCAAAATGAATTTGCATAAATTGGGCTTTTTGTGGGTTGTTAAAATTTCAGTATATTGAGAGGTAGGTATCATGATGGCCCACAGGTTTCCCTTTTTATATGCATAGTAATGTCTGTAACTTCAGTGATAGAAATTCATTTACTATAAAGCCATAAGAGCGTGGGTGTATATGGATAAAGTTACAGAAAGTTATTCTCGCTCCTTGATCCAGGCCTTTTTCACTTGCCAGTGGCACCTTCTGATACATAATACGGCTAGGTCACACCAAAGTACTGTGGTGGTCAAGAAGATAAAATCAAAGGAGGTTGAATTTACTACTTTAGTCCCATCAGCACTGACTTAACTGCCAATGCTGTTTGCCAAATAGATTTTTTAATAATAAAATAGAAACAGGATAGAATTTCCCTCACAGTGTCAATGACTAAATGGCATTTACTAAGTACTCCTTAAAATGTTATTACAAAAGCATATGTAATTGCCATTCAACATTGCTCATCTGCATGAAATCATTACTGGTTATTGGAGTAAGTTTATCTATGTCAAGGTAAGGCAAGAACAAAAAAAAATGGTATTTTAGTGGTCTGGATCTCAGATTTTTGAAGTACAGTGTTTTTAAGAGTCCATCAACCCTTATTGATCTTGGACCAAAGGTTAGGAAGAACTACTCTTATGAGAGGTGATGTTTTCATCACATCACTGGAAAATAAGAAATATTAAACAACGTAGTAGATCTTTCCTTAAACTGAGCATGTTCATTTTAAGGTATCTTTTATTCTGAAATGACGTTCTTTGCACTGAGTTTTTTTAGTATCATTTTTCCCTATGAAATGATGCTGAAACTGACAGAGCAGGAGCACTGTCATCTCCGACAAATGCTGTCACTTTAAATTCCAGCTTCCTTTCTGGCCTCATGCATTTCAAGAAAATCACTTCTCTTCTAACTACAAACAGCCAGAAAGAGCAGACAGTAAAACACAGATAAAACAGCTCAGGCACAGAGGAAGGTGAGGGAAAAGTCTCTTAAGTAACTGCCAAACTTCACCCTCATGCAATGGGTCCCAGTAAAACCGTGGGCCTTAATAAGCACATTCCTTTCCCTTCAGCTGCACTAAGATAGGAAAGCTAAGAGCAGACATAGGGAATATGCCTGAAGCTGCAAAAAGATGTATGGAAACAGACACACAACTCTCCCTCCCAGATAAGCACAACAAAGAGACACAGAAGCAGTCCAAGTCTCTGTTAAACTTTCCCACTCTGAATCCTTAAAAACTCTTAGTCTGTAAGAAAGTGTAAAAGAAAAAAAAAAGAAAGTGTGCCTTTGACCTAACTCGGCCAGAAGATACCACTCAGGTTAGTTTTCTCTAAAATAAATCTGTCCTGACTGGCAAGCCACCTTTTCGTGTTTTTTTCCTCTTTCTTTATTACAGAAACTATATCCATTTTTTTTTTGCTATGATTAATGTTTTTACTTGGGTAAATGAAAACAAGCAACCTTAATTGAGACCCAAAATTTATTTTGAAATTTTAATAGTCCTTGAAATCTAAAAATGTGAAGAAGTGTGCTGTATCATTAAAAGGTGCTTTTATATGAACTTTATGGAGAATGTCTGGGGTAAAACATGTTCTTAGCTTGTCAAATATTAAAGATATTTACAGTGCTCTCTGTTAAGAATAATGAAGAGTGGCATTTGGCACCCAAGTCTCAGTTTCTTACTTGAAATCTATAAAGAAATGAAAGTCAAAACAAAGCAAAGCAAACCTCACACCACAATAACATAAAAATGTCAAATGAAATGTTTCCTTGTCTTCAGATTATTCTTCCACACAACCCCATTTCTATGTCTTCATTTAAACATCTGGGAGGCATCCCAGATTCTGCAATGCATGTGCATGTTAGTCATGTATATTTCCTTTTATCAATTTAATAATTTCTATGGAGCACCTGCTATGGAATAGATATTGCTCTAAGCAGCAGAAATGCAATGGTCAACATAATGGACAAATTTCATGGCACTAATATTCTTATGGGATATATGTTTCCTCCTGAATTGTGTTTTGGCAAAAGAATCCTTGCTAAGACCCTTTAGTTATGATCAAAGAAGTCCGAGTTAAACAGAGGTCTATTGAAATGGTATATAGACTAAGCATGCTGGCTCATGCCTGTAACCCTAGCACTTTGGGAGGCTGAGGCCTGCAGATGGCTTGAGTCCAGGAGTTCAAGACCAGCCCGGCCAGCATGATGAAACCCCATCTCTACTAAAAAATACAAAAGTTAGCTAGGCATGGTGGCAGGTGTCTGTAGTCCCAGCTACTTGGGAGGCTGAGGTACAAGAATCACTTAAAACCAGGAGGCAGAAGTTGCAGACAGCTGGAATTGTGCCACTGCACTCCAGCCTGGGTGACAGAGTGAGATGCTATCTCAAAAAAGGGCAGGTGGAGGGGGTGGTTAAGATAGCCATATACTCCAACTGCAAGAACAAAATATCAGAAAATCATCCTATCTACTTTCCCTGGAACTGCACAAATTTTTGCTCCACAGGTTCTTTGTTTTGTTCTCTTTTAATGTCAATATTCTTGTGGCTTTGTTTTTCTTTATTTTTTTTTTACCAGGGAGATTGATTTTACTTTTAAAATTGTAAACATATACACAACATAAAATTTACCATTAACCATTTTTAAGTACACAGTTCAGTGATGTTAAATATATTCACATTGTTGGGCAACCATCTCCACTGTCCATCTCTAGAACTTATTTCTATCTTCTCAAACTGACACTTTGTAGTCATTTAAATAACAACTTCCAACTCTCACCTTTGCCCCATCCCTAGGAGCTGCCATTCCACTTTCTGTCTTTATTAATTTAACTATTCTTGATATCTCATATAAGTGGCATCATGACAATATTTGTTCTTTGGTGACTGGCTTATTTCACTTCGCATAATGTCTTCAAGTTCATTTATGTTGTAGCATGTGTCAATGTTTCCTTCCTTTTTAAGGCTGAATAATATTCAGTTTCATAAGGCTAATTCTAGTCTCACTCCATATAATTTGTTTTTTATTTCTATGCCCACCAACTACTACTTGATCTTAGTCTTTAGTCTTCACTCAAATTTTCAATAGGTAATTTAATTAACCAACCCAACAATGGATGCCAAGCCTGAGTCAGCCATTCATTCATGTTCCAATTAACAGTGGCCTCTGAGGACAAGAGCATGTGTTGCAAACATATCCCTTGTATGCAATTATTTGGAAAGCAATTTGCAAAATACGTGTGTAGAATGCAAATAAATATGGATATAATAATCACTGCTTTGTAAGTAAATACAATTATATTCTGAAGTCATAAATTATGCTTCTAAACGATACCGGTAATGCAAAATGTGCTAGCAATGGTCTTTATTTAAAAATGTGGTGTGTGAGTAGAACCACTTGATTGCACACAGCAAGGAGGACTCCTGTAGAACACATTAGCATAGACAGGATCTTCACTCCATCCCAAAGAGACACATAGTTTCATATCTTTTTCAGCCTGGTTCCAGAAATATGTAGTTAATAAGAAATATAAAAAGCAATTAACATTTGAAAATCCCATAGCAGTTGCAGACACTGCTTTTGCCCCATGGTGCAATGTAGTATTAGCCTTTCAGTATTTTGGCACTACTTATTTCTCATGGTTAAGGTATATAGAAGTGCATGTGGTGAAGGGATGAGCAGGGAAAAAATTAAAAGAAGGTCCAAAAGAATGGTATTTGCGGCCGGGAGCCACAGCTCACACCTGTAATCCCAGCACTTTGCCCAAGGCGGGCGGATTACGAGGTCAGGAGATTGAGACCATCCTGGCTAACATGGTAAAACCCCGTCTCTATTAAAAACACAAAAAAATTAGCCGGGCATGGTGGCTCATGCCTGAAGTCCCAGCTACTTAGGAAGCTGAGGCAGGAGAGTAGCTTGAACTCGGGAGGCAGAGGTTGCAGTGAGCCGAGATTGCGCCACTGCACTTGGCCTGGGCGACAGAGCGAGACTCTGTCTCAAAAAAAAAAAAAAAAAAAAATGGTATTTTCTGTATAGCCTTTTGGAAGGCAGAATTTATAAGCTACTTTGTAGATGTAAGATAAACTTTTATGTTCACCTATAATTAGAGAAATGCCCAGTCACATACTAAAAAATAATCAATTAACAACAAAATATTATAAATATGAATACAAAATATGCAGTGAATTTCCTGGCACATAGATTGCATCCTGTTCTCAGTATGGGCAATATTATCCACAGGATGTGATAATTGGATTTGGGGAGGTAAAAAAACATGTAGAAATTATGATGAGTTGTGGCATTCCAAAGGACAGAGTATATAATCAGTTATACAGTATACCTAGGATACAAAAAATAACGTTGGGATGCTAATTAGCAAAACAAAATGTCTACAAATTCTCCTTATGGGAGGACAGTCAATAATTTAAAATAGAAAACAGTGAGAAACACTGTCTTTTTAAAAATTATACTTTAAGTTCTAGGGTGCATGTGCAGAATGTGTAGGTTTGTTACATAGGTATACATGGAAACATCTCCTTATATTCAACACACAGCAATTGTTGTGGTAGTAGTGATAATGTTTCTAACAATGGCACAAGGGAAAGTAACCCGTGTGTGCTAAATGAAGAGAAAAAGTATAGCAAACACATTTTCCAAATCAATGCAACATGCTAAATGCTAGTGTACTTGTGGAAGCATTAGGGCAAAATGTAAATATGAATGTTAAATCTATGAGAAAAATAAAAGAAATAGACAAGGCTTTCTCTTCAAAAGTAGATTTGATGCAAATTTTAGAATGGTCTTCCACATAATTGTTATCCCATATTACCAACTTAGAAGAAATTAAAGAAGTTCTTCACACAGTGTTGAAACAAGATCAGAGGAAGATAGTAGGAACCCTTTCCATGTAGGTTTTCTGAAGAGTGGTTCAAAGCTGGTAAAATACATGGAAGAGGATCACACAAAGCTCACCAATATACTCCAATATGGAAGGAAGAAGGTAAGAGAGTACATTGGCCAAGACAGGGTACACATATTTGGACATTCACATACTGTGATTGATCAGCATTGTGTAAAAGCATTTACAATGGAAGGATGGAGGCTGCATCAATTAAAAAGCCAAGCAGGTGGGAGAATGTATCCTGATCAAGCAGGAACCTTTTTCAAAGTATATGCTTCAAGAGACTGGACAGAATCATACTGCAGGCAACAATATGCACCCAGATACAGAGTACACTTGGTGTGATCTCCTGATGTGAGTGCCTGTAACACCACCTTCTTCTTCATCTCCAACCAGCTGAGCCTCCAGATCACTGAATGGACAGTAATACTTACATCAACTCTCCATCTATCTCCAACAGCACACATTTGAACAATAGAGGAATTAAAGAGAATATTAAAAAAAACTTGACTGCAAATTAAAAGACTCCATAAACTTTTAATCAATCACAAATAAGCAGGCAGAAATACATGAAGGAATGAATAAAATATTCTGCAGCAGAACACCAAAAATAATAGCAATTAAAATCCAAATAAAAAATAAAGGTGTATCACAGAAATAAAAAATAAAGAAAAAAAATGTTAGAATCAATAACAGTGCTTTAAAGTGATGCTATATGATAATTACATACTAATAGTTTTTATATCTATCTTCAGTAATATGTTAAAAACATACATACACACACACACATGCACACACACACACATTAGAAAAATGTCATTTACAAAATAATTGGGAACAAATTTTAAAAGTAAATTCACAATGCCTATGAAATAGCATATTTATCAAAATCCATATGGAAAACTAAATAAGTTTAATATTTAGACAAAACAAGGCCATTTTGAAACAGAGTAATTATAAAAAGTTTCTTATGCTTTCAAATATTAAAATAGTAATAATAATATTAACCAGATAAGTGGAAGAAATTTAAAATTTCCCAGACAGAGGTTAGCATATGACAAAATTAAATTATTTTTTAAGTGGGGGAAGGAAGGTTGTTTGTATTCATTACTGTTTCTAGGACAATTTGTTAATTTGAAAAAAAAATTGTATTCTCTACCTCATACTGTGAAAGGGAAATATCTTGGGCCCCTTCAATCTGGGAACAGCTCAGGGAAATCTGCCTCCTGTTCTATTCAAAGTCATTTCTCTGCTCACAGAGATAGATGCCTATTCTAATTGCCTCCTTTGGAAAGACTTATCAGAAAATCAAAAGAATGCAACCATCTGTCTCTCACCTATGACTTGTAAGCCTCCAGTAGTGGGGGAAGCCGGGCTTGCTTTGAGTTGTCTCCTTCTTTCTGGAGACAGAACTAATGTGCTTCTTACATATTGATTGATGTCTCATGCCTCCCTAAAATGTGTAAAATCAAGCCCTGACCATCTTGGGTACATGTTGTCAGGACTTCCTGAGGCTGTGTCACAGGTGTGTCCTCAACCCTTGGCAAAATAAACTTTCTAAATTAACTGAGACCTGTCTCAAATTTTTAGGGTTCACATTTTTGGTGACCATGGGGGTATTCTCAGTAGAGATGCCCCTGACTTTTGACAAATCTCCTATGGGTGCTTGGTACCAGCATAAGCTAACTTCATGGTTCAAACCAACAGGACAATTAGCTGAGGTCTGAGAGTACCCCCTCCAGAGAATCCCTGATCTCCTAAAATTTGCTTGAGATCTGAAGTTTGTTTTGCTGTACAATTCCACTTTTTCTTTGGAGTTGTACTTGCTTCCAATAGGAAGGCAAGTTTTCCTGCTTCCATGATGATGGAAGGCAGGTAACTCATTTAGGGAGTTTGAGCTCGCTTCAAACACAAAGATGAGCTTTTCATTCCTGCTTCTAGGATGGTAGAGAGCAATCTATGGCCTGAGACCCATCACTAGGTAAGAAACTGGTTTTGGATTCTGTCTTGCAGAATCTTTTTAAACAACTAAAGTTAGCATTAACAACGAGTTGATGTTAATTTCTGCTTGAACTTAGAGCTCTCAGAAATCATGTAATATGTGAGATCACTGTTAGCCTAGCAGCCTTTTGTCTTAGTTGAAATATGGTAATGAGATTTAAAAAGTTTTTTTGTTTGTTTTTTGTTTTTGTTAAAGGAGCTCAATGCTTAAGTCAGCTTAATTAAAAGGCTGATATCCAAGATGTGTGTGTGTATGTGTGCATTTGTGCATGTTTGTATTTGAAAGACCTTCGTGTATTTGTTTTTCTTTGTGTGTGTGTGTGTGTGTTTTTCTCTTCTAAGACTTTGTATTTTTTTTTTGAGCAAAAGATTTTCTTTTTCTTTTCAGTTGTCTGAATTCTGTTTTCATCTTGATTTCTTTTTTTTTTTCCCACAATAAGTTATTGAAACAGAGGCTACTCGGGATTTTAAGGAAGAGCGTAGTTTAATTTTATGTTTAATTTGGCTCAAAGAAAATTAAAAGCGTCTCCCTCTAGCACCACCAAACTTTTTCTGTCTGTACCTTATGATGTAAATTTTGCTATTTGATTTTCACCTGGGTTGTTTCCTTTAATTTGCAAATTTAAGTCTGTTTAGCTGACAACTGCCTAGGGTTGTGAAACAGGTTATCAAGAATCTGAAAGTCTAAGATAGGAAAGCAAAAGTGGAGGGAGGGCAGTCTTTATAAATCTATAAAATGTACTTCCATTGACATGCCTAATATCTTTATATGTATTCATGTGTTCTATACTCAGTGTTTCACTGCTAATATATTAAAGAGCTCTAATTAATTGGCTTAAATAAAAATAAAAGCTCTTAGATACTAAAGACTAGTCAAATGCTTTTTCAAGTTTATGTAACTTAAAATATTTAATAAATAAGCTAGCATTAAAATTATTGGTAAAGTAATATTAGAAATGTCTAAAGAATTGCCAGCATGCACTTCTGTTTGCATAGCAATTTCATACTTAGCCCTACCATATGCTATAAGGTGTCAAAATTTGGCATAGGGGTTACAAAATCATAAACCCATCCCAAATCATAATGATATTTGTTTGTGTAATTTTTAATAAATAAGACATCGATATGGGTTTAATGAAAACAGCTACATTTTTAATTTAGTAAGATTACCATAACTTCTAATCCTGTGGCTCTAGGGAGTCTAGTCCACAGACAATAAGGAGGCTTGTTTTGGGAAATGATTGTTATTGTTTTTATTTCAAATCTAAACTATAAACTAAGTTACTCCCAGAGTTAGTTCAGCCTATGCCCAGGAATGAATAAGAACAACTTGGAGGTTAAGAGCAAGATGGAGTCAACTAAGTCAGATATTTTTTCACTGCCTCAGATATTATTTTGCAATGGCAGTTTTATAACTTTAAATTCATGACTATCACAGTTTTTATAAATAATCTAGGTAAATAATTAAAATAAAATAATTAGGTAAATGTAATGGGATAAATACTTGTAGACAAACTGGTCATAATTTAGAATATAAAGTTATATTAAATTAAATAATAGATATTTTATTATTTGTGTATTTTCCAATAAATCTATATTGTAGGAAAATACTCTTGCTAAAAAAGAAAAAAAGAGAGAAGTGTGTCCTTTAAAAAAAAGATGAACAAGTTTTGTCCAGTTCAAAGCTATTAAAACGTTATGTACAAAACAATGTAAAAGGAATCAGTAATAGAAAAAGATGTAAAGAAAGTTATTAAAATACAGAGAATTTTTTAAGGTAAAAACAGCTTAAAGAAAAATAATTTTATATAAGAAAAGATCTTGTATGGTAAATTCAGTCCTAAAATAAAATAACCGTTTAAAAAGAAGGGATGTTTGGAACGAACCAGAAAGTCCAAGCATGCATATAATGGTCAGTGTAAGTCACAATAAGAGGATTTATACATATTTTTTAAAATCTTTTTTTTTTTTTTTTTTTGAGATGGAATTTCACTCTTGTTGCCAAGGCTGGAATGCAGTGGCACTATCTAGACTCACTGCAATCTCCACCTCCCGGGTTCAAGTCATTCTCCTGCCTCAGCCTCCCAAGTAGCTGGGATTACAGGCACCTGCCACCACACCTGGCTAATTTTTTTTATTTTTAGTTAAGATGGGGTTTCATCACGTTGGGCAGACTAGTCTCAAACTCCTGAGCTCAGATGATCTGCCCACCTCAGCTTCCAAAAGTGCTGGAATTACAGGCATGAGCCACCACACCTGGCCCAAAATCTTTTATATAATCAAGTTGTCATATTGTAATTTTTTGGTCTGCTCAGGAAAAAAAAATTGATATAAATTTTTAAAATTAAGGTTATTTACATCCATGTATATTTCCATATGTGCTTTTAAAGTCGTTATACTATTGAGTTTTAACAAGAGTTATAGGGGTTTAACTCTTGGGTCTAAAAAGGACAACAATTTCTACTAACTCTTAAATATTGACAGCAATTGAAGCCTCATCTTCAGACCCATAGAAGATGCCAAACAAAAAAAACCAAAACACTGCATTCCTGAGTCACAGGGCAAAAAAAAATTAAAGCTATTCAATTCTTTAGGGCCCAGGAATTATCATGAAAGAGGTGGGTATGTAAGATTGTAAGGGCTGATTTTGAAAGATAAAATTAGTTCAGTTTCTTTAAAAATTAATCATTAGTGTCAAAGGCACACTGATGCAAAACCAGTATATGGACCACTGTGTCCGACTAACAAGGTTTTCTTGAGGCATTAAACAGCTCCTTAATAGAGGTTATAAAAGGCTTATGTGAGCTATATTTTACAATCAAGATTAAATTTTATAGATTGTTTACAAAGCTTTGGAAAACAAATGTAATTGGCTTTATGCTGTTTTTATTAGGGCTTCTTGTCTAGGAAATTAAGTATCTTTGCTCAAAGAATGAAGGTGTTCACTCTTTTTTTCTTTTATAATCCTTGAATGATTGCTTTGGTTAACTAAATGACTTTACAATGACCTTTAATCCGATTTTGTAATATCAAGTGTTTAAAACCTTTTATATTTTACAAACTTTCCAAAATCAAATAATAAATTATATATTTTTCTAACCTAACTAATCCACCTAAGCATTAAGTTCCCTAAAGTCCAAAAATGACATAATTTGGCTTATTTGGTTTAAAAATTATACAGGAAGCATTTGTCAAATATGAAATGGTATTTGGTTTTCTGTGTTTGGTTTTATTTGGGCTGTATTTGTATAAATATGTTATTGGTATGTGTTCCAAAATTATGGGAAACTCCTGTAATTCTGATATAACTTAGTGTACATTATCAGTAATAATCATAATTGTTACATTAAAATTATTATGTGCAAAACAGGTAACAAATACCCTTGTCAGTTGCATCTATTAAATATGACTGCGTTAAAACTTTTTTTTCATCCATGGTCAATTTTCGTTAGAAGCGGGTTTAATAATCAGCTATGGAAATCCAACAGGTGCTCTTAAATGCAGGTTTCTGATAACTTTGGAGATTGTGACATCAGAATAGAGAAAAATCTTTCAGGATCCCTGAAGAGTGAAATATTCATGAGTATCAAGCAGAACAGGCATGAACCACATGGACTGAACCAATCTTTTTGACTTTTTGCTTAAAATGTTTGCTGATCCTTTGTTTTGTTTTTCAGAGACTTAAAAACTTTTTCTTTCAAGCTAATGACAGCTGTTAACAGTTTAGGATACTCCTATGAACAAAATTTGGAGCATATTTGTTTCTTTCTGCCTGAGTTCTCCAGAATTTGGAAACTATCTGTGAATATTCTTAACTTCTGGCAATATAGTTATTTGCATAAGTGCAAAAAGAATCTGTTTTCATTTGTAGCAGGACACAATTGGAGAAACTGGTTATTTTACAAAGAATTTGACTAGATTGGTATGTTTTCCTTTAAGGAATCAAACTTGACTCATGTGGCCAATGAAGCCCTTGGAAAAACGGGCCTTATATTTTGTGTACACAGTCCCTGTACAGGGTCTGTGTAAAAATGTAATTTTCTGACATGTGCAGAAGTCCCAAGTTTATTTTGGAACATGAAGAGGAGAAGAAGTTCACTCAATTCATAGGTATTTGATGGCACAAATACATGGCTGGGCTGGGCTTTAAAAAAGTATTAGCTGAGATTCTTCCCATAGAACAAAGTTCCATCAAAGCCTATATAAAAATTAATTACTCTTGCTGCAACATATACAAATAATTAGGCCAAGTATAAAAAGTAAACCAGTCATAACATAATTTGTCTTTAGTAAAATGGAAAGTAGAGAAAAAAATGATTGTGTACCTATTGTTAAATTCTAGTCTTGCCTAATGATTTTTTGTTTTTCAATTTTTATTATTTACAGTTTGGACTTAATTCTAATTTTTCTTGGCTATAGTCTTCAAAATACTGTTTTCAATTTTTTCCTTTTTTTTCTATCTTTCCTAATTTGGAGTCACTGAAAACTAAGCTGTGCTTCCTTAAAACCCTGCAAATTGAAGCCAGACAACTTCAGAAGAAAATAGCAGTAACCTATTTCCACATAAACCACTTTCATACCTGCCTACTAATGTATGGACTTCAGGGTAATATGCCCTATATTGATTTTTTCCAGGACTGTTCTTTTGTTTCTCACTGTTTTCTCTCCCTTATTCCTCACTGTTTTCTCTTCACAGAACATGAGACTTCACAACTTGCTAAAAATGAGCTTTTGGGACTTACCCATCTAGAAATAAACCATCCTAGCCTTGAGAGATCAGAAAAAAACCTGAGACCAGCGACTCCAATTATTGGTTGATGAAGAATTGTCAATATTATATTGTAAGAACATAACGATTGGTGATATTGTTGAAGCTATTTTTGGAAAATATCATCTGCAACATTTATAATATTTTCTTTCTTAAAAACATGTATATTAGCCTAGCTGCTATATAAAACACCTCGAAATCTGATTGGTTTAGGACTTTAAAGATTATTTCACAGTAAATTTTCAGTCCAATGTGATGTGTGTAGACAGGTGGGATAGAGATTTGTCCTACATAGTCATTTATGAATTGAATGCCTTTTAGGCAAACAGATGGAATATGAATAGTATGAAGAGCTTGGATACAGTATACCTGCATAACTGTCTTGGGCTAAAATTGACACTTCACATCACCATCACTCTCATTTCATCAGTTAAAACCAGTACTTCAACTAGATGCTAAGGTTTTAGGATGTGTTGCTTACCTGTGTGACTAGGAAAAGGAAAAAGCTTGGAAACCCATCTGCCCTTCTCTGTTACTACATATGAGTTATTCATGTAATAATTTCCTTTAGCCTTTTGCATTGCAAATAGCTAGTAATTTTTTTTAACTTTATATTTTTTCTGCTGTTGTTTAAGTAGAAAAATACGTTACATTTTTATGTAGCTATATATATGTGTGTATCTGTATATATAGAGAGAGAGGTTTTGTTTTGTTTTGTTTTGTTTTGTTTTGAGATGGAGTCTCACTCTGTCAGCCAGGCAGGAGTGCAGTGGTGTGATCTTGGCTCACTGCAACCTCTGACTCCCAGGTTCAAGCGATTTTCCTGCCTCAGCTTCCCAGGTAGCTGGGACTACAGGCACCTGCCACTATGCCTGAATAATTTTTTTGTATTTTTAGTAGTGATGGGGTTTCACCATCTTGGGAACTCCTGAGCTTGTGATCCACCTGCCTCGGCCTCCCAAAGTGCTGGGATCATAGGCATGAGCCACTGCACCTGGACTACGTAGCTATAGTTTTATCCTTTTCTTGATTTTTGTGGTTAGAAAATCTGTATACATTGGAAAATTAAGTAGATAAATGTGCATCTATGTGTTCTCCAATTATTTTAGCTTCATAGTTTACATTTAGTATTTTTAATCCATGTTTACGTATATCATATTATGAATCCCCAAAATTTGAGACAGATCTAAGTTTCATCTAGAAGGTTTATTTTGCCAAGGTGGGGGACACACCCATGACACAGCCTCAGGAAGTCCCAATGTCACGTGCCCAAGGTGGTCTGGGCACAGGTTGGTTTTATACATTTTAGGGGGACATGAGACATCAATCAATATATGTAGGAAGTACATTAGCTCTGCATCCAGAAAGGTGGAGACAACTGATTCCTAAGGATTAGGAAAACTGATTATTTGTAATTTCAATTCCTTAGGAATTTTCCTTAAGGAAATTCTCAGAAATAGTAGAAAAATTATGTGTAAGATGTTCATTGTAGCACTATTTATAACATCAGAAAAATTTAAATTGTATAAATTTTCAACAATAAGGGACATTTAAAACAATGACACACCTATACAAAATAATAATGCAGTCATATTTTATAGATATTTTAAAAATGGAATAATTTAGCATATATTAATAAAAAGATTACCAACAATATGTATAATACAAATTCAAACAAATAATTTATGCATTAAAAAAGCCTAGCAGGACACTCATCATGATGTTAATTGGCATAACTTTTGGGTGACCTGATTATCAGTGATTTCTTTGTGTTTTTTATTTCTATTTACCAAAGTTTTAAGAGTGATGTGAGTTTATATTTGTTTCTAAAATTCAAATAACAATAATAACAGCTTATTATGTACTTATAGAAATGGAGAAAGGAGGTTTTAATAAGATATAAATAAGACACTTTGAATAAGTAAAATACGTATCTGTGCATGTGTGTGTACGTATATATGTGTGTGTGATATATAAATATACACATATACATACACATATGTGTGTGTATATATATGTGTGTGTGTATATATATATGTGTGTATATATATATATTTTTTTTGTGTGTGTGTGTGTGTGTAACCTCACCTTTATCTAGCCATGTAATCTTGGTTAAGACATTTTATCATCAGGACCTTAATCCCCTCATCCATTACCATGGAATAGTCTAATCTTTGTATAAATGTGTATGAATGTTGTAAGCTATTTTTTTTTTTGAGACGGAGTCTTGCTTTAACATATAGTTAGTAAACTTACTTAGATGCATCCAACGCATAGCATTTGCTGACTGTGTAGCACAGTGCCCTACTAAGTTTTCCCTCATTGAGCTTACAGGCTGATTGAAGCAGAATGCATCAAGAAATACAATTAAAAGAAAACAACCAGTGAGAACGAATCATTCATTGGCTTCCCACCCATCGCACAATGTATGAGATCATGTATTTCTATCACTCTGTCCACTGAATCTTTATATTCCATCCACATTAATGTATTAATTCCTAAATTTTTCCAGCTATAGAATCTTTGTGTTTGCTGTTCTTTATGCTTGAAACTCTTTTTCCTCAACTACTTGTGCAGGTCCCGATCTTTTGTATCTGAGTTTAAATATCACATTCTCAGAAAATCCTTCCCAGGCAACCCTGTCTACAGTAACACTCCCCTACACATATGCACCAATACATAGCACATACCATAAGTGATAGTTGCTTTATTTGTATGTGTATTACCTGCTCCACCTCTGGAGTGTAACTTTATGAAAGCAGGAGCTTTATGTGTGGTTTTTACTATCATATCCCTACATTTAGAACCATGTTTGCTGCATTATAGAATATATCAGTTATCTATTGCTGCAATACAATAATATCACAAATGTAATAGGTTAAAACAGCACACACTATGATCTCACAGTTTCTACGGATAAGAAATCCAGATAAACCTTAGCTGGGTCATCTACTTAGGGTTTCATAAGCTTTTAGTCGAGGTACAGGCCAGGGTTGCAGTTTCATTTGAGGCTCATTAGGGTAGGACCTACTTCCCAGCTCACTCATGTTGTTGGCCGAGGACACAGTTTCTTGAAGCTGTAAGAAAGAGGGCTTCATTTTCTTACTGACTGTTGGCTGGAAGTCTCCTTTAGTTCTAGGGGCTGCCCACAGTTCCTTACCATGTGAGATTCCCTGCTTGCTTCCTCAGAGCCAGCTAGCCAGAGAGAGAGAGGGGTTATAGCAAGATGAACATTACCATCTTATGAGACCTAAACATATGATCACACAATCACGTACATCCCATCACCTTTGCCATATCTGTTTAATAAAAGCAAGTTACAGGTTCTTACTACCCTCAATGAGAAGGGATCACATAAGGTCATGAACACCAGGAGGTGAAAAATATGGGGCCCTTAATATCTGTCTGTTCCATAGGGGCAGAGTAAATATATTTTTTAATATTTTTTTTTTCTTTTTTTGAGACAGAGTTTTGCTCTGTCACACAGGCTGGAATGCAGTGGCACCATCTTGGCTCACCACAACCTCTGCCTCCTGGCTTCAAGCAATTCTCCTGCCTCAGCCTCCCAAGTAGCTGAGATTACAGCTGCCTGCCACGATTCCCAGCTAATTTTTGTATTTTTAGTTGAGACGGGATGTCACCATGTTGGCCAGGCTGTTCTCAAACCCTTGACTTTAAGTGATCTGCCAGGCTGGGCCTCCCAAAGTGCTGGGATCACAGGCATGAGCCACCTTGCCTGGCCATATTTATTGAATAAATTGAATTAATGTTTCCCCCCAAAATTTTGGCATTAGCAATTATTCCTTAAACAGAAAAGTGAAATAGGGTAAGATGCTTTCTATTCATTCTGTACAAGTCTGGGAAGGAAGGATAGAGTGCAGAGGCATTAAATAAAACATATTAGAACTTTGGTTTAACTGATAAAAGATATATTTTCTTATATATTTTTCGATATTACTTTTATTTTTAATCCTAAGAGAAACAATTGAAAGTGAAAGACTGAGAACTAAGGTAGTTTATGAGGGCTTCCAAGGATTTGCTTCAGTTCCAATTATCTCTGAGCACATCTGTCAATATTCTCGACTTCTTTTAGATGAGGTAGAAAGACCTCTGACATTTCAAATGTAGCATGCTAATCAGATTCCTATTCTTTGGAACGATTTCAGAAAATGTATTTCAGGAATAAGAAAAGTCATGAATGTCTAACATGTCAAGCACAATAGACCAACATGAAGGCAGAGGTAGAGGAAGGGAAACAAGAGGCCAGAGTGTTAGATCAGGTGCCTTTAGGTTCTTCATTATACAGGTAGAAAATTGTCCATACATTCTTTGGAGCAAATGAAAGCATAAATCTACTCAGGCATTTAACATCACCTCTTTGAGTGACATATTTCCGTTTGTGCCATGTTTTAATGACAAGTTCAAAATTGTCTGAGGCAAAGGAGAAAGAAGCTTTACGCACAAAACCTTTCATTGGCCAGAATATATTCTGTATTTCTGCATGTCTTCCCAGACTCCAAATTGTCAAGTTCAGGTGATTGCACTTGAGGTATTTAGGCTGAAGATTTCTAGTTTATGGTATGTGTGACTTTAGGAAAAAATTTTTAACTCCTTTAGACCATAATTTTACTCAGTATAAAGTGAAAACAAACGTACATGTCTGCTATTTCCACAGTGAGCCCACTGATGTGTGTCAGGCTCTTTAGAGTCACTGTTTGGGAAGCTCACACAAAAATACAGATTTCCTGATCCCTCTCTGGAGATTCTGATATAGCAGCTTGGGCTGGTCTGGGACTATGCATATTTAAATTTTTCCCAGAAGATTACAAAATATATATCAAGTATATTTTGTATCCAACACTCTATGTTTATCCTATCAGTAGAGTTCCAGGTCTTCTAGGTCTTAGGGAGAAATGCTAATCATGATAGTTTGAGCACTATGTTAATTGTATCTGGACAAGAAAGTCAAGAGGGAGAATCTGACAGTATTTCTAGCTGAAACAGGCTTGGCCTCAAATTTCAACTCTTTTTTTTTTTTTTTTTTTAGAAGAGTCTCACTCTGTCCCCCAGGCTGGAGTAAAGTGGCATGCTCACAGCTCACTGCAGCCTCTACTACCTGGACTCAAGCAATCCTCCCACCTCAGCCTCCCTAGTAGCTAGGACTACAGGTGTGCACTACCACATCTGGCTAATTTTTAAATTTTCTGTGGATATGGGGTTTCATCCACCTTCCTCAGCCTCCAACAGTGCTGGGATTACAGGCATGAGCCACTGTGCCCAGCTAACTTTCACCTCTTGTCGTGTGTATTGGTTGCTCTGATTTATTTACACATTTCACTGCCTTAGCCTCTGGTCAGTCACCATTATTTTTAAGAAGGGATGTTTTCTGTGAGCTTCTGCTTTACCCCATGGCTACATGCTCCTTGTAACTTAAAGCTAATACTTTTATTCCAGGTCTGCCCTTGAGTATTCTAACTCTGGTTTATTTATCTTCAACATTGATTTAGATAACATGAACAAAGAGGATGTCAAGACTCCCATTAGAAAATTTGTCAATGGTAGGATCCTAGTTGCATTATAAGTGGTAGCAAAGGTGCTAAATGATAGTCCCAAGTGCTGAAGAATTGAGTGGATGAAGCAGGAAGGCCAGATCAAAAAGAGAAATAGAAATAAATTTGAAGGTTACTAAAATGATGGAAACGCTTCACTGTGTGTGATGATGATGATAGTGGTGATGATGATCGAGTTGCTTTATGAAACTGGAATCTCTTCAACAGCTCCTCCTTCCCTAGAGAAGTTGAGGGAATACCTGTATGCAGTGATTCAAGGCACTCTACATTTAGCCAATCCATCTGTGGTTGGCAAAATGATGCCCTCCACTGCAAATATATTCATATCATAATTCCATAACCTGTAAATATGTTACTTAATATGGCAAAAGGGACTTCATTTATGCGATTAAGTTAAAGACCTTGAGAAAGGGAGAATTTCCAAATTATTTGTTTATGCAAATCTAATAAAATGGGTTCTTAAAATCAGAGTACCTTTGCTGGAAAAAAAGAACCAGAGAGATCCAGCATGTGAAGGGCTACACCTGTTGTTTCTGGCTTAAAAAATTAAGAAAGGGGGCCCTGAGCCAAGGAATGAAACTTGTCTCTAGAAGCTACAAAAGGGAAGGAAACAGATTCTCCTCTAGATCCCCAGGGAAAATCACAGCACTGCCAATGACTTGATTTTAACCCAATGAGGACTTCCAAACCACATAACCATACGATCATACATTTATGTTTGTTTTAAGCCTTATGTTTGTGGTAATTTGTTATGGCAGCAATTGAAAAGAAATGCAACATCCAATAAAATGTTTATCATTTTCCCTGGACCTTTTTCTCCAGCTGAACTGGTTCACAGACTATATTCCCTTTCCCAAATATTTTTGCTTTCTGGAGTTTTTTTGTTTTTTTTTTTTTTTTTTTTGCTTTTACTCACTGTTTTACCACTTGTGACATTTCACTCTCTCTTTCATCTGATTCTACATTTTCTTTAAAGTCTAGGCAACATTCTACCTTCTCTGTTCAGCTTGTTAATGTCACACTAAAAGTTGTGTATATTTTACTCAAACTTTCATAGTATTGTAGTCACCATTTATTTCACCTTTATTTACATGCTTATAGTGTTAGTGTTTTTTTCAGGGTTTAACTCTTCAAGTGATACATTATTTAAATGCAAGCATTATTTTAAAACAATATAAAATCCCAATTGTGTCCTGAAGGGAAATAGTAGCTCTGTATTGTAATTCTATATACAACTGCTTTAAAATCTAAACACATTAAGATAGAAGTAAAATAAAGAAGCTATATTTAAAGATTTTTAAAAAGAGAGTAAAAATATTTTATGTTAGCTACTTGCCCAGAAAGGGGAAGGGATCACTCTTGTCTATCATGTTCTAGTCGCAGAAGGGAAGTGTAATGGTTAAAGCACCTACTTGAGAGATGGTAAAGGAAAAAGCAAGATCTTGACTGGAAATTTGTATCTCCCACAGAGCAAAGGAATCAAGTAAGACAGTCGTTTTCAACCAGGGTGATTTTCTCACGAACAGGACATTTGACGATACCTAGAGACATTGTCCTCACTGGGAAGGGTTCCTACTGGCATTTAATGGATAAAACCCAGGGATGCTGCTGTTAATCATCCTCCAGTGCAAAGGAATGCACCCCACAACAGAGGTTATCCAGCCCCAAATTCAATCATGCTGAAGTTGAGAAACTCTGCTCAAGGGAAACTCTAACTCTAGCCAAAAAGGAACACCGATTAATGAAAAAAAGTGAGAGAACTTCTTAACGGATTTCGAAATGAAAATTGTGAATAAAATGAACCAGTTTACTTACTAAGATCTACTATCTAAAGATGCGAAGTCTGTCTATCAAAACAACATAAACTTTTAGTAGGTAAATTTTAAATATTCAGGTCGTAGGAGTGATTCCCTGGCAGATCACACTGAAAGAAAGAAGGCTGGAAAAGATTGTAAGGTTGTAATTTTGACCTTGCAATTGTGAAGTATCTCAGTGAGGTGGAAAATGGAAACCAGCATGATTGCATTAAAAAAAATTTTCAGTGAGCCCAAATGAGTAAGGAAATATAGAGATCTTATGAAAAGGACATAGTGATAAATCATAATGATCACTGTCAGCAAAATTAAAGTGGCTTCATAGAAAGTACTATGGAAATGAGAGTTCCACAAAGATTCTATTATTTTAATGCTGTTGTTGATAGATATTATGTTAAGCTATTCAATCCCTACATTTTCTGCTGTCTTTGATGAACAAAATGATATACAATTAATTATGGTAAATAATTACAGAATTCTAACCAGGCTCCATGGCTCATGCCTGTAATCCCAGCACTTTGGGAGGCTGAGGAGGGCGAATCACAAGGTAAGGAGTTCGAGACAAGTTTGGCCAACATGATGAAACCCTGTCACTACTAAAAATGCAAAAATTAGCTGGGCGTGATGGCAGACACCTGTAATCCCAACTGCTTGGGAGGCTAAGACAGGAGAATTGCTTGAAACTGGAAGGCAGAGGTTGCAGAGAGCTGAGATCATGCTACTGTATTCCAGCCTGGGTGGAAGAGTGAAACTCTGTCAAAAAAAAAATGCTTAGAGAATTCCAACATGAGTGAAAAACTTCGACAGAATATAACAATTCCAGGCTCAACCTTAGGACTACACACTGGGATGCTGAGGCAAGTAAGTTATCTTAGCCATATCCGTGTTCTCAGAAGAATCAGATAGAACCAGAATGATACAGAGACATTAAAAATGGGCAAATAAAGATCGTTTCTAGCCTCAATATGAAGAAGACAGATTTTACTAACTTCTGACTGGCAAACTTTATGTAGGAAGGCTTCTAGAATGATGTTGCAATGGAGTGATTTGTGGGTTTTAAGAAGATGAAATAGGTTTGCTAAAAACATGAGCAATTTAAAATGGGCACTATCAAGTGAGTCACATTCCATTTTTGTAGAGCTGAAAAATGGCTAAGTCAGACTGATGTACACAGGATTTAGTAGGACGGCAGTAAGGCATTTGAAAATCCTTTCTTGATAGCTGTATGTAAAGTATTAAAATAAGTTTAAGTGACTAGTAAAATTCAGTAGATTCATAATTGATTGAAGTACCATGTCCAACTAATGAATTGATTCCCTACAGGGTTTGGTCCCCAGTCTATCATGATCAATATTTTTGTCAGTGACTTTGGTGAAGGTGTTAGAGGCACTATTTTTCAAATTTGCAGTGACATAAACCTGAAAGCATTCTTGAATAAAATACATAAAAGAATCAGGAACTTAACTAGCTGAGATTGTAGGGAAAATCCAGTAAATATTCATAGATTTATGTATATTACAGTTGCAGGAAATTTTAGTCCAAATCTTCATTCTGGAAGCAAGGAGGCTAGGGTATGGGGAGGTAACTTTTATAGCTCACATATGGGTTTACCGGAAAGTTGAAAACCTATGGGTTTACAGGAAGGCTAATATGAAGTTACAGGCTGATTATCTCAAGCAATTATCTGAATATTAATACATCATAGCACTTGCAAAAAAAAAAAAGAAAACAAATTATCAAAAAGCCATCCCATTCTGAACTAATGAAGCTGTAGTTACTGATGACAAAGCGGTAATCGGTTCCAGATTTCTTTCCTCTTACTTTCAGTGTCTTTAAAAAGTATTACACAGCTATTTTATATACACTAGAAAGAGAAATCCATTTTTGCTTGATGCTGAAATTTCATGTCTGAAAAATGACTATATGGGACTGACTAAACATATAAAGAATGCCTTTTTAGGTAAACTGATGTGCTGAGAAAACAAAACAAGAAAAGTGAAACTTCAGTGGTTGCAATATTTATTATAAAAATAACGAATATATGTGCAATTCTGAGTTTCTGTGTAACGTCAATTAGCCTATGTGCTGGCATAAGAACTTGCTATTGTTGTCATATAAAGTCAGACCAGAGGAGGGTGTTAATTTAGTTTTCTAAAAATGTATCACACTGCTTTAAAATTTAAAAAAAAAAGTCATATGATGTCATTGTAAGGACAAGGAAATGTGTTGATTATAGCCTCATTCAAAAGAATCACTAACATGTTCATAGCTATCCCAGGGAATCTCAAACTAAAGAAAACTCAATCTGCAAACCTATGAAGGTTGAAAAATAGAGTTCCTATTACCATGTCACAGGACTAAGATTGAGGGTAATTGAACATTAAGGACAGGGGTGATTGTATCTATTGATATAATAAAATATTAATTGCAATTGCATGGATATCGAACTTGATGAAATTAATTAAATCATTCATGTCTTCCTTCCTGTATTCATCGAGCAAATTTTACTGAATGTTTATCACATGTCAAGCACAGTGATAAGAGCTGGAGATACAAAGATAAGTGAAATTCAGGCACTGCACTCAAGGATTTAGTGTTTAGGAGGCACATAAATCTCCACCGACATTTTGCAATGAAGCACAATATATGCTATGATAATCAATTCTATTAGGTAAATGGTGATCTCACAGAGAAAGGGATAAATGGATCAATGCAGTAAAGAAAGTTTACTAAGGAAAAGAGAACACGAAACTAGCCATTAATAATCTCAGAAACTTGTTCTGAGTTATAGAAATCTCTTCTTAGAACAGAAGAGCTGAGTTGACATTTTTCCTGGTACAGTAAGCCCTCTCTATTTGCGGGTTCAGAATCCAAGGAGTCAACCCACTGCAGATCAAAAATATTTGTAAAAATATTGTTTCATACTAAACATACACGGAATGTTTTTCCTCATGATTATTCCCTAAACAATACAGTATAACAGCTATTTACCTAGCATTTAGATTACATTAGGTATTATAAGTAATCTAGAGTTGATTTAAAGTATGTAGGAGGATGTGCATAGGTTATATGCAAATATCATGTCATTTTTACATCAGGGACTTGACTATCCAGGAATTTGGGCATCCTAGGGAGGTCCTAGAACTAATCACCCATGGTTACTGGAATGACTGTACTGGAATATTAGCTGTTAATCTGTAACTGAGTTTCTACTGGGTGGAACAATAGCCAGAAGACGTGGAAATTCTCAAGTCCTATTTCAGAATACATCTCTACCTCCAACTTTCTTAAGAGAACAATATAAACAAGAAATAATGGTATCACAAAGTAGAATAACAGTGTATGATGATCTCCAATCGTACACTGACACACGAATCTCAGATATTGCTGCACTCTAGTTTAAACACTGGATACATAACCACAGAAGGAAAAAGATGAGTATGAATAAAATCAGATCCACTTCTGGACTGGATCCTCTTAGCACTCAGGTAACATGGAATAATACAGAGTGTGAGAAAGCCAGCTACATCTATGCACAATAATTACAGCCATGCAAAAATCAGACAAATCCATAGCAATTCTTCCTTGTATGGTCTGGGTGGGGATGAAGACAAGTGAGAAACTAAAGGAGCTATTTCTGGAAACCCTTCTCTTACGGGGCACAGTGACCAACTGAGGGATGACATACTAAGTTGTCAATTAAGAATGCATCTTGGAAGTACTTTCTCCTTAACCTTTGTCTTACAGCATACATGCATCTTACAGTCTACAGGGTAGAAATATAAAAAATTCCATACCTATTTCTAGATTCCTGATCGTTCAGAACAGCAGTTCTCTGTAAACAGCAGTTCCTAGTGCTATGCCATTAGCAGAACAGACTTTAAAAAATTTAATGGCACTTAAAGTTGTTTGCTTTAAAACTGTTCTCAAGTAAGGGCATTAATAAAACATCAACAGCAACAATAACAACCCCTACCAAGTACCATCTTGATATTTCATAAAAGAAGTAATCATTTTAAAACCAAAAATATAGGAAGGGCAAATATTATAGAACAACTTTTTAAAATGAGTTAACGATAGCATTAGGAAGGACAGAAAGCATTCTTACTGTGGTACAGACCACTGAAACTAGAACCATACACTTGTACTGGTCCAAAGATGGGTATGCAGAGAAAATTGCTGTATAAACTTTATACTCACTTATACTCATACTGTTTAGAATCAGCATCTTAAGAATTTTGGAAATTGTCATCCCTTAACCTATTGGACATAAGACACATCGGCACATTATCTTGTCTTTGGCAGAAGGAACTATTTATTTATTTATGTATTTACTTATTTGAGACAAAGCCTCGCTCTGTCACCCAGGCTGGAGTGCAGTGGTGTGATCTCGGTTCACTGCAACATCCATCTCCCAGGTTCAAGTGCTTCTCCTACCTCAGCCTCCTAAGTAGCTGTGATTACAAGCATGTGCCACCACACCCAACTGATTTTTGTATTTTTAGTAGAGAAGGGGTTTCCATGTTGGTCAGGCTGGTCTTGAACTCCTGACCTTGTGATCTGCCTGCCTCAGCCTCCCAAAGTGCTGGGATTACAGGAGTGAGCCATCGTGCCTGGCTGGGAACTAGTCATTAAAAGCCACTACTATGACTCCAACTATATAGATCTGAAATATTTCTTGAGTTCATAGATTTACCTCTGCTCACACAAGTCTTCTAAATCCCTCCAAACCTTACCTCCCCAGTCCTCAGTGTGAGCGAACGTGGTTAGCAGGCAAGGACATAGAAAGAGTGTCTGAGGGAGATGTGGGAAAGTAAGCCTGTCTTCAAAGTCCATTAGAACAATTTTGGTTATCAGAGATTATTTTGATTTTGTCAATATTGGAAATTTTTCCATAGTACAAGAAGGTAAACAATGTCATACTAACTACAAAATTTGGGGTTTTGCTCAGAATAATGAACCTCAAAAAAGTGTTTTGAGGTTCATTAAAAAGAAGTTTTATAAATATATGGCACGGAACTGTCGAATTGAAAATAACTTCTGAAATTAAAAATAAGAGGAAAATAGTTGCTTTACGAGTTGTATGGCAAATTGCATAATTCAGAGCAAGGCTCTCAAAAGCCACTGTTGCCAGTGAAAGTATTAGCTGAATTAGCATTCTAGTCAGAGCATCCACTGGGAATTTACTTCATTAGCATGGCTTTATGTGTAACTAAAACAAGGCAGCTTATGAACAACCATTTAAAGAAAAGTTCTCGTTATAAACTTCTACCAGAAAGGCATTTCCTCTGCCCATTCAATCTGATTCCTGTGCAAGGTTGGCCTTTATTCAGAGTTATGTGGACAGAGCAGATTCTATTTCATAAATATTTCTCTCCTAAAAAAAGGAGACAGGATTCTCTCTAGAGAAGTCCCTGTCACATATCATTCTCTTCAAGCTAAGTTCTAAGTATATTTGCTATGTGCAAAAAGGGACTAACTAGATTTAACCACTAAGTGCAACATTATGGCCCTAAACACACAACACTGACTTGGTAAAAAGAGTCAACTAAGTCTCGTCTGAATTTAAAACTTCAAATTGCTGTTCATCACTTGAAATTAAATAAATCTGTATTGAGTCTCATGTTACAGTTTCAGCCTTCATGCTCGATGTGTGTGTCTTAGAGTCATCTCTCCTTGTAATAGACCTTCAGTATCCTTTGCCATACTTTTTAACGTACAGGTGGATTTTAGAATTGTTAAGGTCTAAATACCTACCTTGCATAACTAGACATTGCTATCTCAATTCTGTACTTATGAAACACCTTTTGTTTCCCACAAAAATCACATTCATTCCTTTATTACGACATGCTACAGTCATTAAGTAATATTCGTTAACTCAATGCCTTGTACTCAAATCACTTGGATAACTTGTCCTCACCACTATGTAGAAGATTTCTTGGGCTGGGCATGGTGACTCATGCCTATAATCCCAGCACTTTGGAAGGACGAGGTGGGCAGGTCACTTGAAGTCAGTAGTTCAAGACCAGTCTGGCCAATATGGTGAAATGCTCTCTCTACCAAAAAAAAAAAAAAAAAAAAAAATTAGCAGGGCATTGTGGCACACACCTGTAGTACCAGCTACTCTGGAGGCTCTAGTGGGAGAATCCCTTGAATCCAGGAGGCGGATGCTTTAGTGAGCCCAGATTGTGCCACTGCACCCCACCCTGGGTGACAGGGTGAGATTCCTTCTCAAAAAAGAAAATAGTTTAGAGTGCTGAGTTTCCCCCTCCTCTCATTCTCTACCCTGATTTGTACCCGCAAGGCTTAAGACTAAGAACTTCATCCCTCCAGCTCCCCTGCCCTCTGCCTCCCTGTGGATTTGGCCAATCATGGTGGGAAAGGGGGCGGGAAGCGCCGTTAAGAAGAGAAGGAGACTGGCAACTGGGTGTGGTGGCTCACTCCTGTAATCCCAGCACTTTGGGAGGCCAAGGCGGATGGATCACCCGAGGTTTGGAGTTCAAGACCAGTCTGACCAACATAGAGAAACCCATCTCTCCTAAAAATACAAAAAAAATTAGCCAGGCATGGTGGCACATGCCTGTAATCCCAGCTACTCAGGAGGCTGAGGCAGGAGAATCGCTTAAACCTGGGAGGTGGAGTTTGTGGTGAGCTGAGATTGCACCATTGCACTCCATCGTGAGCAACAAGAGCGAAACTCCATCTCAAAAAAAGAAAAAAGAGAAGGAGAGTAATATGAAAGTATTTGTTCCCCCCACACCCTGCTCTCCACCTGCCTTACTGTGGTTCTGAGCACAGCAAAGTTTCCTCAGGTGATCACTGCCATGACAGCGACCTTCACTCTGCTCCGATTGCACTATTTCCTTTCTTGCCTGGGGTACTAATGGCATCTGAGGAGTTCAGCTTCTGGTTAAAACCCTGCATGTGCTTTTTCAGGCAATGACAAAGGCTTTATGGGACAGGCCTCACGTGGGACAGCTGATCTCCTCATCAGCTTGGTGCAGCCAGTGCAGAGCAGCCTCCAGGAGTCATTGCAGCCAAGGGACTCAGGCCCCTCTGGCCAGTCACATGTAACACATGTGTGCATTCCCAGCCCTGGCACCTTCAGTACTAGGTTAGCATCTCAGGCTGTGGGCAGAGGTCTTCCTCAGGTGCCTCCAACAAGAGTTCCTTATGTGGGGGAGACTAGGGAAATCTTGAAGACATTTTCCCACACGCTGACACAATATCTAATACTTTTCCACTCCTACCCCTTCTCCTTCACCACTTCACTCCCTATGCAGTCAGGGCTCATCAACTGCCAGAGTCTTTGGTTTGGGGCTCCCTCAGCAGTGCAAATCTGCCCAATTCAGTGCCTATCCACCTGGCCCTTCACTGGTGCTCCTTTCCATGGGAAAAAAATGGAACAGCAAGAGTCAATGATTTCTTTGGTTTCAGACTCTTGCTTTTATTATTGTAATAAGTGATTAAAGGCTTATCTTTCTCATTTTTGACTTAATTGGCTACACTGACACCTGGCAGCTTAGTGCTCCCTTTCCCAGCTCAGCTGAGTTCCTAACAGCATTCTGCTGCCTGTAGCTCTAAATGCTTCACCATCCTTTGGTGGTTCCCATAACCCTGCCCACACCTCTATAAATAGTAGCTTTACAAAATTCTCATCATTTATTCTTGAGTATGACACTGTGTTCTGAGAACCTGTATGATACACTGCCTGCAGAGTTCTAATATACAGGCGAAGTTGAATAGCATTGATAGCAACCTGTGTGTCATTAGAAGGAATAGGCACTTGGTCCTTATATTCGTTTCTTATGGCATCTGCAATAAAATACCACAAATATGTTGTCTAAATAACATAATAAACCCCCTCTCAGTCCTGGAGGCTAGAAGCCTAAAATCTAGGTGTCAGGAGAACCATGGTCCCTCTGAAAGTACAAGAAAATGACCTGATGCAGTCCTCTCTCATAGTTTCTGGTAGTTCCATGGCTTGTGACAACCTAACTCCAATCTTCACATGGCATTTTCCGTGTCTGTGTGTGTGTGTGTGTCCAAATTTTCCCTTTTTTATAAGAACACTATTCATATTAGACTAGTGTTATCTGCAATGACACTACTCCCAAATAAGGTCACCTTCTAAGGTTTGAGGAGTTAGGACTTCAACACATAAATTTTAGGGACACAGATTTTAACTCCTAACAACTTTGTAAAGGAAGGATTTCATAATAAATTTCTGTGCTCTTTAAATTTTGGCTGTTGTTATTTTATACCTTTATTTGGGAAATGATCCTCCCATACTGGGTATACGCAGTTCAGGTGGTGCTGACACCACTCACTGGCTCCGGGTAGAACACATGACCCAGATCTGGTTAATCAGAATCCTCCATCTAATTAGCCACATTGATTATTAGTTCAGGGATGCACCAGTGACCCCAGAGAAGCCAATGTGAGTAACCCCCATCCCTGTACTTTGGCTGGGGCTGTTAAAGGTCCATGAGAACTATGCAAACCTCCAGTGGCCAATGGCCCTTTTCAAATACAGAGAAACTGCCTAACAAGAAAACAACCCTGAGAACGGACTGCAGAGCTGCAGTGAAACGATGTCTGGATGATGTAACTTGAGCTCTAGTGTATGAGCTGTCTGTTTTTACTTCCTAGGTAAGGGGGCCAATAAAAATCTGGATTAAAATTAATTTGAATTGAGTTCCTGACATACACAAAAAACAGTCTTTTTCTTTCCTTTTTTTTTTTTTTTTTTTGAGATGGAGTCTCGCTCAATCACCCAGGCTGGAATGCAGTGGCGTGATCTCAGCTCACTGCAACTTCCATCTCCCAGGTCCAAGCGATTCTCCTCCTGAATAGCTGGGACTACAGGTGTGTGCCACCACACCCAGCTCATTTTGCATTTTTAGTAGAGACAAGTTTTCACTATGTTGGCCAGGCTTGTCTAGAACTCCTGATCTCATTATCTGCCCACCTCAGCCTCCCAAAGTGCTGAGATTACAGGTGTGAGCGACCATGCCCAGCTAACATAGTCTTAATATACAAGCCAGTATGGCATAAATAGGTCCAGACTCTGGGGCAGTGGTTCTCAAGCCTTAGCAGGCCATCAGAGTCACCACCTGGCAATCTTGATAACATCCAGATTGCTGACCCCCACTTTCGGAGCTTCTCATTCATTAAAATTTGAGTGCAGCTTAAGAATTTCATTTTTAACTTGTTCACAGGTGATGCTGAAGGGCTGGTGCTGCTACTCTAGGAACCACACTTTGAGAACTACTATTTTATTTTTACTTTTTAATTAAAAATCATTTTTTTATTTGTCAGGGAGACATGGGGAGAACTACTATTTTAGAGAGCTCATTGAGGTGGCAGTTTGGTGACTGAAGTAATTCTAGCAAGCAGAACTGAAAATTACATTACTTATGTTGTTCTTATCAGTTTAAAAATTACAACTGACTGAATGAAAATGCTATTTGGTCTCTGGCATCTTATAAGTGTTTTTCTTTCTCAATGATGTCCAAAACAAAGCCAGTTCCCATGCTCCAGGGCTTCATCTAATTTCCATGCAAATGACTAGATCTGTGGGTTGTTTTCACAATATCAGAAATCATTTGCACACCTCTTTTATAGTAGTACTTCATTGCTACTAGACTGATGAAATTGTCCATGGTACAACTCAAGCTGCAACAATCTCTTGAGGCTAAAGGAATTTATTATTACCTAGCATCAACCACCACCAAAAAATGTAATCTCATGCATGCTGCCTGTTCACGTATGATGGATCAATTTTGACACCAAGCACTCACCTATGACCTCCTTAATGTGAAATTATTTCTACAGGAATGTTCATTTGGATAGCAACTTCTCTTGAATCTTGATCAGGTCAAAGTATTTGCTCAGTCAGTGAATGCATTTCTGGATTCAAAGTAAACAGGCTGTCAGGGGTGACAGAGGAGAGAATGTAAATGGCAGAAATTCCAAATTCTCATAGCCATGACAGTCAGTGGAATGGTCCAAAGAGTCTGTGGTCTAGGGGCACAACACTGGCCTGTGAATCTAGAGACATTGGCCTTACTCTCCTGGTGTTGGCAAAACTGGAATAAATAACCTTGAAAAGTTATTTAACTTCTCTGAGCTTATCTGAAAAGATAATAGATTAAACTAATTGAGCTCTACATTTTATTTCAGCTCCCTGTCTACTGTGCATATAGAGTTTTGATTTCAACTGAAGAAGTGACACTCTGACTTGGAATTCCATCAGATGGAAGGAAAGCATTGTGAGAAAATTCAGAGAAAACCAAACCAGCTTTGGATTCAGACACAACTGGCTGTGAATCCTGGCTCTGCCACATCTTAGTTGTATAGCCCTAGACAGATTTACTAAATCACTTCGAGTTACAAACTCCTTATCAGCAAAATTTAAGTAAAAATACTTACCTTGAGTGTTCTTATGAGGATTAGATATAATATATGCAAAGCACCATGCATCAGTTCTCAATCAAGGGTGGTATAAATCACTTGATGTTTAAAGAATCTCTGAAAGTAAAGGCTTCTGAATGTGGAATAGATTCAAATAACAAGTAAAAATAAAAGCAGCCAGCATCAGGCCCAGCCCAACAGAGCTCTATCTCAGTGCCATTTCTTTGCCCCCAATGAAACATCTGATGTGTGCTGGGTTTTGACCCTCATTGGCCTTCAAGCTTCTGCTTCTGTACTGCCCTGAATTACACTTACTCTTCAGCTGTGGCTCTACTTGGTTCCTATGTCTCTATGTTGGCACTTGCTTACCACCTGGATATACTCTACTCTCTCCAGCTTTGGACTTCTTCAAGTGAGTGTGTTGATGCCTGTTTCTGACTTATGACATGGTTGTATTCTGTATTTTGCCTTATTCTGTATTTTGCCTTAATATTTGCCCTGTATTCTGTATTTTGCCTTAATTCTAGTATGCTTATACTGATAAGTTTATACAACCAGTATTTCTATAAGAATTAACTAAAGTGAAACCTTTTGTTTGCAACCTACTCATTCTTGGTATCACTATGAATGTAAACGAGCTAAAGCCTGCTATGGCAGCAACAAGAGGTAATGGAAATTATTGAAAAAAATCAAAGACTGAAAGGGAGTTTTAAAGACAGAGGCACTGGAACCAATGCAGGACAGCATTTTGAGCAACTGTCTATTTCTAGATTTAATGGTGAGACACAGAGGCACAGATTTCAGGGGAAAAGGTTATTGTCTATAATAAATAATAAGACACTGGCATTACCACACCCTGGTAACCAAGACAAGGATGGATTCTGCAAAATAACTCCAGAGCTGGTAAAACTGTGAATGTCTGAATATAACAGTTACTCTGAAATCAACCAAACCTAATGTTGCATCCCTGATAGCTATAAACAAATTAGATTTATTCAGCAGGGCAGTCCAAATGCCTGAGCCACTCCTAAATCGGCCTAGAGGTAGAAGGATGATCTTAATGATGTATGACAAGACTTGCATTACAAAATAATTTCAATTACTGAATGTGTTAAAAAGCCACTTTGCAGCTGTTAGAAAAATTTACAAATAGACTTTAAATATATCTAATGCAAAACAGGCTTTAATTTTCCTGTTTCAATTCTAATTTCACTCTAACCTGCAGAAACCAGCTGGGGAATGGATCCAGGGATGAGAACAGAATGCTCCCAAGGAAATCTGGATGAAATGAAGCAAAGAAAGCCTTCTTCCAACTTAGATGAATCTTCCTTATCAGAGTGTCATCATGAAAGAAGATGCCTCATTACTTAGGTTATTTAAATTACACCAAAATTCTGACTCAAAAACCTCCAATGTGGGCAACTAGAAGACTGCCTTAAAGGCCCCTCTTGAGAATTCTCACCAGGTTCCTCAGGCCAGCTTCGGAGGTTTTCTATGAACTGGTACCACTTTGCCTCTGCAACCCTCAAATGCACAAACTCCTCAGTAAGATCTATGGTCCATTTTCTTTATCACTGTACCACCTGAAAGCTGGGTAATGTGGGCAAGTTATGTAACTGCACAATACCTCAATTTTCTAAACCATAAACTAAAAATAAGGCCTTCTAATGTAATTTGGTTTCAGATTCCATGAAATCATATTCTGAAAATAACCTACCTGACACATTATAATAAGAATAGCTTGTATTATTAAGGAATAGCTGCTGTTCCAATCACCTTGTTTTCCAAAGGCAACAAGGTTTTGCTATTTGCCTCTCACCGAAAATAGTCTCTTGAATCCTATCCAACTACATTAAGCCTGCCTATCCCTTAAGGTTTAATTCAATTCGCCATACTCCATGAATTCTCCTATGGATACCCAAAACCAGAGTCATCTATGCCTTTATTAAACTATTAAATTCAATGCTACCTCCCATTTTGACAACTATATAAAGCTATTTCCCAATTCAACTGCTTCATATAAGCAATCCTATCTTTCCAGCCAGAAATGAATGTTGGCGACAAGAAGACCTGGTTTTTAAAACTTTCTGTTATTCACAGTAAGCCCAATGCCACGACGTTTACAAAGTATTGTGCAAAGATCATTATCAATAATATATCCATATTAATAAGTATTTTTTGATGTTCAGTGCTCTCAGAAATATAGTATGATATGGCCATAGTACTATAAGACAGCCATAAATAAAAATTGGAAATTAATACAAGTCTCCATAACTGCGGCATCAAAATCAGGAGTACAGTAAATCTGTTTTCCTGGATCGAAACTTACAAGGCAAGGCAGAAAGGATGACCACACACTCTTTCTCAGTCTCTCTCTCTCTCTCTCTCTCTCTCTCTCTCTCTCTCGTTCTCTTTCTCTCTCAGGAAACAGGAAAATGAGCCACAAGTCGAGTATCTCTCAAGAAACACTTTCAACATCAAATAACAGAAACCATGCCTCAAAATGGAAACGTATTTGTTTACCTAAGCAAGCCAGGATTTGGGCCAAGCGTAAGTCATTTCCTGATTGCTCCCTGTTCTCTGAGCCTGCTCCGCTGTACTCTCACTCTCTTTGCGGTAGCAACATGGTCTAGCGCAGGTGTCCCCAGTGCCCGGGCCACGGACCAGTATCCATCTGTGGCCCATTAAGAACCAGGCCACACAGCAGGAGGTGAGTAGCGGGCGAGCAAGTGAAGCTTCATCTGAATTTGCAGCCCCTCGCCATCCTTCACGTCACTGGCTGAGCTCCGCCTCCCGCCAGATCAGCTGAGGCTTTATATTCTGATAAACGCGCAAACCCTATTGTGAACTCCTTGGGCGCAGGATCTCGCAGTCCTTGTGAGAATCTAACGCCTCCTGATCTATCACTGTCTCCCATCCCCCACAAATGGGACCGTCTAGTCGCAGCAAAGCAAGCTCAAAGCTCCACGGATTCTACATTATGGTGAGTTGTATAATTATTTCATTATATGTTCGAACGTAATACTAGTAGAAATAAAGTGCACAATAAATGTAACGCACTTGAATCATCCCGAGACCATCCCCACCCCCTGTCCGTGGAAAATCTGTCTTCCACCAAACCGGTCCCTCGTGCCACGAAAGTTGGAGACCTTTGGTTTAGCAGATCTAAGCCCCTATTCTGTCATGATAAAGGAAGGAGAAACAGAAGAGAATACTTTTCTCTCAGCAATCCCAACAACAGTCCCATTTCATTGTATTGAGTCGGATTATCTGCCTGTCAGTGAACCACCTACCACAGCCCGGGCCATGAGATATTCTGATTGACCAGGCTAAAAATTATGCCTTCTCCTGGCGTGGTGGCTTAGCTGACTCGACAGAAAACCTGTAAGCTGAAAGTAGGAGAAAGATGGAGTTCCCTCAGGGGAAAGCTGAACTGCTACTATCAGAAAAAGGGTGAACAACTTCTGAACAACATAAACAGCACAAACGTTTGTGTTCCTAGTAAATATGACTAGCTGGTTGATATTAAAATCGATAGATGTGGAAATCATCTAACTTTCCCACCTCGTACACGTATTTTTAATTCCTGAAGAATATATCCACAAGTGCAATGTGTAAAACTAAGAGCAATTCTTTGGAGAACGATAGTTCACTGTCTGAGTCTCCTCATTACATAGCCTGTTGATTTCCACAGATCATTCAGTGGTAATTCTCAAAGTCTCTTTGCCTAGGCTGCTATTAAGCCCATGCATGAGACAAAAGGACAAAGTGCTTGTCTAGTTTTAATCTTCCTGTAAAGAACCTACCACAGGCGGGAAGCGGTGGCTCATGCCTGTAATCCCAGCACTGCGGGAGGTTGAGGCTGGCGGATCACTTGAGTCAGCCAGGCGTGGTGACAGGTGCCTGTAATCACAGCTATTTAGGAGGCTGAGGCAGGAGAATCACTTGAAGCTGGGACGCAGAGGTTGCAGTGACCCAAGATTATATCACTGCATTCCAGCCTGGGTGACAGAGTGAGAGTCTGTCTCACAAAAAAAAAGAAAAAAAAATTCCTACCATAGAGCTTTGGAAGTTTACAGTCAGTAAAAAGTAAAGATAATCAGCCAGTATACATTTTTTTTCTTTTTCACAAAATGTGAAAACAGGATCCAAAGAATTACCATCATTATAGAGTCTCATTCCCACCCCATGTTCTCAAAAGTAGATTTACTCCATTCTGGTTAATTGCATACTGCTTCTAAAAATATGCAATTTAGGGTTTAGTTTGCTCCTTGCTTTATTTTTAATTGCACTTCTGTATTGTGTTTTAATTACTATAATTCAAATCAAATTAGATGTTTTTCTTTTATTTAGAACACAAAATAAAATAAGTAAATCCCTGCCCTACGAAAACATCAAAGGCTTTGTGCAAAAACAGCAACAACAAATATTTATTGAGCACTTGCAGATATAAGACAGGTACAGTTTCAGTCTCAGGAGATAAATGCTCTGCAGGTGATGAAAATAGGGCAACATGACAGAAAAGGATCGGATGGTCAGAGGAGACTTGTTTCAGAAGACAGTAGTGAAGTTGAAATTTGAATTACAAGGAAGGTAGCCAAGCAAAAATAAAGTACGTTTCAGCACATTAATGCAAAGACCCTAAAAGGGACTGAATGTTTCTGTACCCTCCAAAATTCATATGTTGAAGCCCTATTCCCCAGTGTGATATATTTAGTGGTGAAAACTTTGGGAGGTAATTAGGTTTGGATAAGTTTCTAGGGTGGAGTCCCCATAATAGATTAATGCTTTTATAAGACAATACCAGAGAGTTAACCCCACCCCCATTATGTAAAAATCCGAAAAGGTGGCCATCTGAAAACCAGCAGAGGATTCTCATCAGACACAGAATCTATCAGCACCTCAGTGATGGACTTCCCAGACTGTAAAACCGTGAAAAACATATTTAAAACACACAGTCTATAGGATTTTGTTATAGCAGCCCAAGCTGACTGAGACAAACCCTGAAGTGTGAGCAAGCTTGGTGTGTTGAAAGAAGCCACTACATATATGTGAGTGTGGTATGTTTGTGTGTGTATTAGGGATGGGAGGTAGGGGAATAGTTGTTTTGTTTTGTTGATTGCAATAAACTCAGGAAATCTGGTATAAAATGAGGTCAGAGAACTGGTCACAGCCCTGGTCATATAAAATTTTATAAATCAGAGTAAGGAATTAGATTAAAATCCAAGTTCCACTGGAAGGTTTCATTTCCAGCAGGGGGAGCCAAGTTACTGGCTTCAACTTCTAAAAAAATTAACATAAAATGTATATGGACAAAGGGTTGTATTGAAAAAAATTGAAAGCCAAGTATTTGTTAAAGACATCCAGGCAAGATACAATGGTGATTTGAATGAGAACAGTAGGAGCGGAGAGACAGAAGTGGGTACATATTTGATGCATTTTGGACGCAGAGGCAAGAAAAATGTGGTAGTGGATCTTATATGGTAAGAGGAGGGGAAAATAAGGTTAAGGATTCCTCTTAGATTATTGACATATGCAACTGAGTGGGTGGTTTTACCATTCACTGGAATAAGAAAGAATATAGGAAGAGTTGAGTGAGAATAAGTGGCAGTCAAGAATTCTAGTTCATGTCCTACATTTTCTTTATCCATTCATCTGTTGATGGGCACTTAGGTTGCTTCCTAATTTTGGCTATTATGGAGTATATGTCAGCAAAGAAAAGCATGAGATTCTGTCATTTGCATTATGTTAAATGAAGTAAGCCAAGCACAAAAAGACAAACATCGCATGTTCTCACTTATTTGTGGGATCTAAAAATTAAAACAATTAAACTCTCGGAAATAGAAAGTAGAAGGATGGTTACCACAGGCTGGGAAGGGTGGTTGGGGTCAGGGAGTGGGTAGGGTTAGTGGCTATAAAACAATAGAAAAAATGAGACCTACTATTTGCTAGCAGAACTGGGTGACTATACTCAAAATAATTTAATTGCACATTAAAAAATAACTAAAAGAGTATAATTGGATTGTTTGTGATGCAAAGAATACATGCTTGAGGTGATGAGTAATCACCCATTTACCCTGGTGATTATTATGCATTGCATGCCACATCTCATGTAACCCATACATCTATATACCTACTATGTACCCACAAAAATTAAAAAAATAAAACTCTAATTCAGACCTCTTAAGTCTATGATATCTATAAGAAATCTAAACAGTGTGGTAAGTAGGTCGTTACATACACTGGTGCAGAGTTGTGGGAAGAGGTCATGTTGTGAGTAGTAAATTTGAAGGTGAAGGGCATATGCACGGTATTTATAAGCGGGAGGCTGAGTGAATTCACCTAAGAGTGAGTCTTTAGGGAAGAGACGGGGGTCTAGGACTGAGCCATGGAGCAATGCAATATTTAAAAGCTGAACAGAGGAGAAGGAGTTAGCAAAGGAGGCCAAGAATAAGCAGCCTCAGAGTAGGAGAAAAGCCAGGAAAGTGTGATGTTCACAGAAGCCAAGAAAACAGAATGTGAATAATCATGGAATAAACAGCCACAGTCAGTGCTTTTGAATTGAGTTGAAGATAGTTTAATAGTTTAAGACAGTTTAAGAAAAGAACAGAGACATAATCAGTGTGCTGGCAACGTGGATGTCATTGATATGAAATGAGAAGAGTTAAAGTGGAGTGGCAGGGACTCAAGCACAATTATAGTGGGTTAAAAAGAACACAAGATGATAAAATAGGAACAGCAACTACAGACCACACTTAAAGAATCTTACAGGAAAATAGGGGAAAAAGAAGTGTTGACAGTAGAGTCAACAGAATGTACTTTAAAATAGGAAATATTGAGATATCCATAGGGGATATAGTGATAGTGGAACTGTTCTACAGAGAAGGAGAAATTGATTATTCTAGAAAAAGAATTCTGTATAAAGCAGACATGAGGTCCTTAAACAGAAGAGGATAGATTCAGGAGTCTAAAAGGGAATGGCTGGTCTCAACTAGGAACAAGAACACATTCAGTCATGGTAAGAGAAGAACAATCAGAATAACTATATTACATAAATGCAGGGCGGGTTAATATGTTGAAAAGATAAGTACCTTTATTCTTATTAGCTTAATAAACTATGAGGGAAATGATAACTGAGAATTAGAGGTTGTTGAAATGGATGAGGCTTGAGGAGAGAAAATTGATCATATGGAGAGTGAGAAAATACACATAATTGGCCTGTAGGGTAGGACTGCTGGAGAATACTCTGTCTACATTTGAAAGGAGGAGTAAACATAATCACTAGGTTTGATTATTGTTCACCAATCCTTGGCATTTTGGTGTAAGAAAGAAAAAACAAAATTTTAAGGTAAGTTTACTTTTTCCATAGCATAGAGATATTAGACATGAACAACCAAGAAATATTCGTTCAATAAATAATGCAAAATGTGTAAACACCCTGTGATGCCAAAGATACTGATTAAGAGAACATTGAACATTCAGAGCAAAGCAAAAGAACATAGGATTATATACAGACAGCAAAGCCTTCCTCAATGAGTAGCTAGCAATCTGCAAGACTAAATATGAATGTATTGCAGGGAAGCAAACCCGCCGTACAATTCTACTAGTAAGTGACATTTGTACTGCCAGTGCACAACTTTTGCAGTGTCAGCTTCACTCACACCTTTCCTCCCTGCTCAGTCTAAGTTACGGGACTCTGTAGCCTGTTTGCCCTGATGTTCCTCTTTGCATGGGCATACCTGATTCATGCAGAGATGAATGTGCCACCCACATTGCTCTATTCACTTTGTCTTGGGTGTTTGAATCAGGATTAACTGATGCTTATCATTCTCTGCTGGGCATTTGATCCAGACCTGTAAATTCGGGAGCTGAAAAATTAAGGAAAAATGCACGCCCCCCCCCACACCCCCCAAAAAAGAACAAGGTTAAAATTACAGATCTAGAAAGAGAGGCCTTTGCATCTGCTCTGATTCTTGAGAGCTTTACAGTACCAGGCTTCAAACATCCCTTGGATTTGACTCTACTTCCCAACATAGGGTTCTAGGATAAAGTCCTACATCCTTATACTGAGGTATGCTTTCTTGCCTAAGCACTTTGGGGGTGCTTGTTGTAATTTTGGAACAAAGAAATTCCCAAGTCTTGAACTTTGAATAAATATGTAAACAGTATCAAGAATCTTCTGAAAATCTGAATCACTTTCAGTTTATGTAACTTATTCATGTAACAAAACAACTCCTGCTCCCCCAAAACCTATTGAAATAAAACAACTCAAAAACTACACAAAACAAAAAGAAGCTTCTGAAAATCATAAGAGGAAAGAATAGATCAATGCTGACTGCCATAGTTACTCACAGGATATGAGGATAAAAGTAGGTGTAAAGTGAGGTTCTATTAAAACACAGACTCTTTTCTCAGCTGTACTCAGCTAAGTACTTTTACTAGCTCTTAACTAGAAAGAAAAATTCACAGTGGCTTCCCTCTGTGTGACATTGAAAGTTGCATATTAAATCATACTAATATAGATTATGTAGCAAAGTATGTATATTTACTCCATAGTGTGGCTTCATTCAGTCTCAATTCATCTTTCTGTTATTTTCATAAATTTCTAAACCTAAGATCCTTTCTGGATAAATTAAAGATAAATAACACAACTGAACTGACAGACTGCCTATTTCAGACACAGTTCCTGTGCTCAGGGTGGATTAAAAACACATCTGAAAAAAAATGCTGTTTTAACCATACTTTTATCCATCTAGTTGCATTACAAGTTGAGTTATAATTAAATATTATGATAAACAATGGTACCCTGGAAGAGCAGTGGGAAGAAAGGACCAAAGTTATTGTCATTGCTGCTAAGTTCTACTATTAATGGAAATTTGCTCTTTGATGTCAGCATGGATGCCTTGAAGAATGTGTAAAGATTCACAGTATTTTCATCACTAGATCTCCTGCCAGTTAGCATGCCACCATCCCAGGTGAGAACAAAGGACAAGATAGACTCATGGAAAACCTCCAGAATATGTATGAGGAAAAAAATACTGTATTCCAGCATTGCCAATACTTCATCGTTTGGCTTGTATTACTCTAAGAGTCTATAATAACTTGGAAAAATCTATCACTTGTTCTTAGCCTGTTTAGTGTATTTATGTCTATGTGGATTTAGCTGGTTAATTTCTAATACTCATTTATGCTTTCATAATTTCTGATATTAAAAACCCACACTTTTAGTTTTCTTAACTCAAAGTTGGGAATAAAAATATTTACTCTCTACCTCAAAGAGTCATTACATGTGAAAGCTATCAGATTGGCACAGGCATATAAGGATTGGCATTTAACTGAAAGAGAGCTAAATGTGTATTTCTACTTTATTTTAATTCTTTGAGCCTACAAATATGGCCTCTTTAATCATTTAGTCAATTAAAAAATCTATACAAACAGCATGGTACTGGTACCAAAACAGAAATAGACCAATGGAACAGAACAGAGGCCTTGGAGGCAACGCC